>VZQC01000127.1:2168922-2395062 GCA_009823505.1 Rhizomys pruinosus | reverse complement strand
ATATATATATATTCCCGTTAACTAATCTTTGAACAAACTACTTGACATCTTTGGGCCTCAGTTTCCCTCCTGTGAGGATCAATGCAGATTCTACAACATGATTACCCGGAGATGCTCCTGGATTGAGGGTTACCAAGCATGCATCTGAGTATGTAGTCAAGAGCCATATCTTCTCCAACAACAGTCCTTCCAGTAAAAAGTGTGTGTATGTGTGTGCATTACTCACGTATGTGCAAGTGCGCATATAAAGCTGCGTGTGTGCCTGCATGTGGAAGCCAGAGGTCAACTTTGGCTGTTGTTTTCAGGTCTCATCCCTCTTGCTTCTTTGGGATGGAGCCTCTCACTTTTACCCAGAGTGTGCTGATTCGGCCAGGCTGCCCGGCCAGGGAACCTTAGGATCCCCTTGTCTCCAACCACCTCCCCAGCCCTGGAGTTATAAGTGTGCACCACCACATCTGGATTTTCTATGGGGGCTTCTCAGGACCCACCTCAGGTTCCCATACTTGTTTGGTGAGCACTGTGACCAGCTGAGGTTCTCGCCAGCCCAGTAAACAAAGTCTTAAGGTGACAAGCCTGTTTGGGGCCTGGGCACAGCACCTGGCACACACTAGGTGCTCATGAAAGATTTCTGGAAATAGGGAATCCATGGGTCTCTTTTCCTATTGATGTAATGCAATTGTAGCTGCTACCCTGAGGCTTGGATTTGACTTGTCATTCTGTTTAAATGCAATAAATGTCAATTAGTCTTTCTGCTGCATTTAATTTGATGGTACTTGCTCATTCAATAGGGGCTCAGTTCTGTCTCTGGTTGCTTAGTGGAAATGTACCCCCTACATCACTCTCAAAGGAAGCAAGCTTCCACCCAAAGCTCCAGGGACCTCCAGAACTTAACAATATTACACCCCACACAGCACCCTGCTCTAAGCCTTCATGTTAGTGTGTTTAATTTCCTGTCTTGGCCTTACAGGAGATCTCCAATGTTTGGGCTGTAGGGTATGTCCTGATTAAAAATAATCCTCCCAATTATGGGTTGGCACGAGACTCCTGTCACACGCTCTCTGCCACCAGCCTAGGCTTCCCTGTCAGCAATAAGCTTCTGCAGTGCCTAACTGTAAATGAAAACCCAAGGGGTGAGTTTGGGTCCCTGGCTCCTGGGCCGAGCCAGATCTTTTAATTTGCACTGTCTGTCAAAAGGATAGGGCTGTGTGCATACTCCAAAGAATTCCTCAATCTGGATTCACGGCCAGAGAGAACTGAGATACCAAAGCCATGTCTGAGAAATTGCATTTGAAGCCACCAGAGATGACAGGGCTCATGGAAGGCAACAGGACCCTTTTTAGTCAGTTCCAAACTTCAGCGAGACCTGCTATGAAAAGGGAAGCTGAACTCCAGGGAAATTTCAAGGCATCTTGATATTATTTTTCTACCAAACACATTAGACAGGACATTGAATTCAAAGGAAGAAACGCAACACTTTGAAAGGAAATATACACACGAGACCTGATTATTTCAGTCTCTATGAAATTAAAACTTTCTGGATAAGGAAGATAGAAGGGATCTGTGGTTTTAGCTCAGAAGTAACATGAAGGTGCTCTTCTGTAACCAGAGAGGAGGTGTCCCCATGGCTCAGCCCTACAACACATTGAAATACTTGGAGAGTCAGAGTATTGCTGTCAGCCAGTCCATGAGCTGAACTGTTTCAGAAATAATGAAGATGAGAAATACTTTGGTGTGACTCTGTGCCTAGTATCTGCTTATTGTTTTCTTTTCCTAATTTTCCTGTATATGTGCTCATGTGTGTGTTTGCACATTTGTGTGGAGGGGTGCACTTGCACGTGAGTGCAATTGGAGGTCAGATTTACCTTGTGTATCTTCCTCAATTGATCTCTGTCTTATTCTTTGAGACATGGGCTCTAACCAAACCTGAAGCTCACTGATTTGACTAGACTGACTGTCCAGTGAGCTCTGGGGATTCCAGCCCTCCAGCCCTCCAGCCCTCCAGCCCTCCAGCCCTCCAGCCCTCCAGCCCTCCAGCCCTCCAGCCCTCCAGTCCTCCAGCCCTCCAGTCCTCCAGTCCTCCAGCCCTCCAGCCCTCCAGCCCTCCAGCCCTCCAGTCCTCCAGCCCTCCAGTCCTCCAGTCCTCCAGTCCTCCAGCCCTCCAGTCCTCCAGCTCTCCTCCAGTATTCCAGCCCTCCTCCAGCCCTCCTCCAGCCCCCCAGTCCCTCACACTGGGATTGTAGACAAGTGCCGCCCCAGCTGGCTTTTATGTGGGTGCTGAGGATTGAATTCAGGTCCTCATACTTCACAGCAAGCTCCTTTCTGACTGAGATACCTGTCAAGCCATGCCCCCAATGTCTGCTTTTCTAAGAATAACGCTTTATTATTACTTCAGTACTTCAGATGCCTGGCTAAAGACCCTGCTAAAGATTCCCATGCACCTACCCAAGAAGCTGTCACACTAGCTGATCCTGGGGACACGATGTGTTCTGGGGACAAAGACATCCAGGTGAGAAGATTTCAGGGCCAGAGAGGCTGTTTCAGTCCTTGAAACTGTGAACATCAACTGTGATTTTATGTCAAGGTAGAAAACCAGGGTTTACGAGCCATATCTATCTAATACACAGCACATTGGTTTGTCAATGAAGTTTTATTTTGACAAGGGCCTCCCTCCTACACCATACACTCTGTGCATCACACACTCAACCTCACTCTCCATTTAGGCCTTTGTAAGAAATGTCTGCTAAACTCAGATGTGGAGGTTCAGCTAGGTTCACACACATCTACAGAGTTTATACACTGCACAAGAACCATGCAATTAAGTTCTTTTTTAAAAAAATTAACCAAAAAATCCTCATAATATTTTAAGTAGGTTTATTGTTTTATGTTGGGCCTCATTCATGGCTCTCTTCAGCCACATGCAACCCTCAGCCCCTGGGCTGCACACTTAACGTGCTAACAGTCTAAAACTGGTCATGGTGGACTACATCTGTAATCTTAGCACTTAAAGGGGTGAGGCAGTAGCATTTACCATGAGTTCCAGGCCAGCCTGGACCATGGAGTGGGGAGAAGGATGTGGGGGGAGGTTCAGGAGAAGCTGGGGGTGGTAGAGAGGTGCGGTGGTTAATCCTGGGTGTCAACTCGGCTGGGCTAGGGATAAACAAATAAGAGAAAAATGATCTCCGGATTTGACTACCTCAACCCGGATGGCCCACCCTAAATGTGCGTGTTACCTTCTGCCAGCAGGCAGTATAAAAGGCCATGGCAGAGGGAGCTGGTCCCTTTTTTCCTGCAGCTTGCCTCTCTCTCACTGGTGAGTTTGTCTTGCTGCTATGATCAACCCTTCAGATCCCAGCATGTACTGAGACCAGCATATCTCCTGGAATCCATCGGGCCTTCAGCACCAGATTGGGACTACTGAGACATCCAGCCTTGTGGACTGAGCAGTTCCCTGGATTCTCAGTCTCTCCAGTGCGGCACTGCTACTATTGGACTCCTTGAGCTCTGTCACGTGAGTAAATCAATAAATCTGTATATAGCTATATATTCATTCCATTGATTCTGTTTCTTTAGAGAACCCTAACACAAGAGGTATGATCAAAACTTATTCTATACATGCATGAAACTCTCTAGGAATAAAGTGAAAAATTTTTAAGTCTAAATAAGTAAATATTGCAATTTTATTTTCATATGCTTATTTGAATAATTACTAATTTATATTATGAGAAATAAATAATAACTTCATCATAACATAATAAATATGCAATAATTACTATTATCTATATAGAACCAGTTAAATCTATGAATTATTTTACTAATTAGCCCTGGATTGTCATAGCTTTATCATTACTAGAATATACATAATATAAAGTAGTTATTAGTTACTAAGTACTGGATGCTATTAACAGTAGTAGGTGCTGGCTACTTGGCGCTTTTCCTGCAGAGGTGTACACAAGCACAACCACCATTACTCAGGCCCCTTTTAAGGATGGTACCAGTGAGTTTTCTGGTCCTTGGTACCAAATTCTTTCCATGAAGCAACTCGAATGAGGAAGGATTCGGACTCTTGGCTTCATGTTGAGGGAGGCATGGGCTCTGTCTAGGGTGTGGGGAGCTGGTGGTAGGACCGGTTATCCCTTGTTGGATCATCAGGGAAAAATCTGCAGCCAGAGCAGCTGGCTATGATCCTTGAGCTCCACCTCTATAGCCCTATACCTGCAAGCTAGACTCCATGCCCAAAAGGCACCAGGACCTCCCAAAATTGTGCCACTAGCTGATAATTAAGTGCTCAGACCCACGAGCTTGTAGAAGACATTCCATCTTCAAAACTTGAACTTGACTTTTAAGGGTCTTGCCTGGTCCTACATCTTGGAATTAACAAAGCTCTGATCGAAATGAAGCTGGGTATGGATCTCAAGCTCATACCTTTAACCAATATTTAGTCTGTCTCTCTTTTGTTAAAACTAGCTATGCTCTCCAGCCTGTTCTAGGATGTGGGCCCAGGGCTCAGCACATGACTGAATTCACAAAGCACTGCAGCACCCTTCAGTGTCTTATCCAAGTTCCACTGGGTGCATAGGGTCCCACATTTCCTGCCATTAAAGGCGGGAACTGATGTTTCCTTCAAGAAAAGAGACAAGGCAGGGCAAAGCAAAGAGGGAAAAGGGTGTTTAAATTCCTGCCAATGGCATTAGGTTAAACAAGAGATTAGCAGAAATGGGCCACTGCAGTAGGCTGGCCAAGGGCATCACATAGAACCATTTTGAGCTAAAGATGCTTTCACTGGACCACAGCCATGGCTAGCAAACTTCCACTGAAATAAACAAAACTTGCCCCCAGGTGTTCAAGAGATCATGAGAAACCAGTAGAATAGAATCTAGTGGTACCTGCTGCTGACCTGGTACAATTCATACTCAAGACAATCAGTGGATCTCATCCTTGAAGAAATCACCAAAATTTTCACCTAAAAGAGAATGCCAAGTTCTGCAGACCCCTGGTGCAAGGAGTTCCCTTCTTGCAAATGCAGCAGTGATAACAGAGGGATGCAGAGGCTCTTGCAAACCAGTGAGTATCCAAAAGTGGGCCTGAAGGGAAAGGGAAGAGCCTTGTGTGACTGCCCATGACTCACCTTGCAGCTCACAGAGTCACCTCTGCAAAGTTTCACCAGATCAATTGGCACCGAAACTCTGAGGACCGGCTGCCTTGCCATCATGCCGGCATCCTTCCCCATTGTAATCCCCAAGAAGACAGAGACAGCTGATCACTGTAGTGACAGACTCAGTGCTCTACAAGGACTTGAACTGGAGGGTCCCCTCCCTACCCCAAGGATGTTCTGCCCCCAGCACAGCTTGTGAGCACACCCAATGCTCAGCACAGACTGGATCCCTGAATGAATGAGCGAATGGCTCCAAGACAATCCAAACTCCCTCCTACACCCCAAGGACCTCAGCCTGAGCCTAGCAACCCTTCACTACCGAACCTGTACTGGCTATTCTCTCTTTGAGGCCAAATTCTATCCTCTGTGCATTTACTCCGAGGTCAGTGAGGAAAAAAACCACAACTTTAAGATACAGGAAGGAGGATCTTTGAGTGTGGAAGTCATGCCTACTGGGTGAAAATTCCCATTCAAACATTCCCCAGGTATGTGGCCTCAGAATAATCCACTTATTTCTCTGTGCCTCAGTGCTCTTATGCATGAGGAATGAGGATCACTCTCATACCATTCCCATAATGCTGAGACCACATAACATACTGAAAGGCTCTCAAATATGGTTTTAGTTAGTGTTCCTAAAAGTAAATCTAATAAGGTCATATTTCAAACCTTCTTCCAAGCTTAAATTATTCTTAAGAAATGCAGAGCTGATGAAATGGCTCAGTAGGTAAAGGCACTTGCTGTCAAGCCTTACAGCCTGAGTTCATCCCACTGACCCACAGGGGTGAAGGAGAGAACTGACTCCTGAGAGCTGTTTCTGACCTCTACATGCACCATTTCACGTGCGTGCCCCCATAAACGCCCCAACTAAATAAAAGTAATAGTGTTTTTAAATTGAGGAGTGATGCTTAAGAGAGAAATAGGAGAGTAAGGAAGAGGAAAGGGTGGAGGGAGAGCTAACTAATACTGAGGGTGGAATTATCCTGCACAGAGAATGAATAATGCCCCCCCCACCAGAAGATAAAGATTGGCAATCAAAAACCCTTATTTCAGGTTGGAATACCTTCACTGAGTCATTGGCTGGGGACGTGGGGGTTCCAGAGGCCTCCAAAATGTAGGCCATTGACCTTGCTGTTGGCTACCCACCAGAACCTGCCTGCAAAGCCCTATTGCAGAAAACACCATACGCTTTGGTCATAGGAATTGGAGAAATCCAGCGGCTGCTGCCATTGAGGCTTCTTTCCTGATGGAGTTTTAGAAAAGAGAAAGAAAGAAAGAAAGAAAGAAAGAAAGAAAGAAAGAAAGAAAGAAAGAAAGAAAGAAAGAAAGAAAGAAAAGGAAGGAAGGAAGGAAGGAAGGAGAAAGAAAAAGAATGAGAGAAAATGAAACAAGGAAAAATGATGGAAAATCTTGTGACCTCACAGAATTCAGTAAATCTCTATCTGAAACCAGCATGGATGTGTACATGTGAGAATATAAAGCAATGTCATAAATAAGAAAATCGGAATGAACAAGAAGGAGAGAAGAGCCGCTGGATGCGGACAAAGCATTCCCCTGTCTTTCACTCTTCCTCTGTGCCATGGGTGTCACCTCTAAGTTTCAGTGAAGTGTAATACTTAGGTTAAGGACTGGGGCAGATTCCTACTAAAGCTAGAACTTGACCCCATATCTGAATGACCATCAAACTCGATTGGTTTTTAGGATAGAACATTTCCATTATAAGTAGCCATCAATTGGCTCTCCCAGGAAGGATCTGGATAACCTGAGAAACCAAGGCAAGTCTGCATGTGGAAGGACCAGAGATGTGCCAGGGGGCCATGGCAAGCTCTCATCTGCCTGAAGATCAACCACATGGGGGGGTATTCCCTTTCCACCTAAGTGTCTTTGGAAATTACTCACAATTCCAGTGGGCCTCTGTTATTGATGAGACAAATTGTGCTGGTGCATCGAACAGACTTAAAAAGAGATACAGCATTCCTAAATTCGACCCTGTTATGGTCTAACCTGTCTCCCTCTAGCTCCTGCTCCTGTACGTGCTCCCCAGCAGGTGGCGCTATTTTGGAAGGCCTTCTAAACTTCAGGAGGAGGCACTGACTGAGCAGAATTGGGTCACGAGGGGGTGGGCATTTGGAGGTATAGAGGATCATACTTTTGATTTGGTCCCATTCTTTGCTTCCTGGTCTAAAACTGTGTAAATAGCCTCTGACCCATGCTGTGGCCCCCATGGATGAACTATCCAACCATGCCTTCCCAACTACAATGGTCTTAAACCCTCTGCAACTAATCAAAATGAATCTTCACACACCATATGCTGAAGTTGATTCTGCCTGGTATTATGATGACAATCACACAAAAACAAGCACCACACACCTTCTCCTGGCAGAAGGAGCATCTCTCAGCTGCTGGACCCCTGTGCCAGGCCAACAGCTCCATGGGGGAACAGTTGCCCCAGATTCTTACTCTTGCCCTCTTCATTCACAATTCCAAGTAAATTGGGGGCTAATTCCAATAGACCCAGCAAGGTAAGCTGGAGAACGGATAGAGTAATCAGAAAGTTCACAAGGGAGAGACACAGACAGATTTATAGAGCTGGGGTAGAGAACACATCCCTGGGAACGCACAGCACCTCTGTTCATTAATCATCTTTTACTTGGAATCTATTTCTCAATGAATAATAGCTTTCTTTTTCTATTACCAAGATGAATGTGTCAACAATACACAGTTGCATAAATGAGACTATGGGAGGGAGAAAAAGAGTAAGGCAAAGAAAAAAAGAGAAGAAAAAGCAAAAAGAAACCCCCAGGTACATAGTGTGATATATTTGCTCAGATTATGCCTTTATTTACACCACTGAGAACACTTTATTTCTGAGCTTCATAATTCATTGTTCCAGAAGGAAAAGAAGCCAGCAGCCAACTGCTTCAAGGGGGAGATGGAAAGCGTGCATTAGTAAACCCATCCTCCAATCTCTTGGTCTCAATATTTTCTTTAAATTCTATTTAATATGTCTTGGACTCTAGAGCACCTTTTTTGGCTTATTTAATTCAGATGCAAGAAGATGCCTCAGAATAAAAATCACCCTAAAGGATGGTTCTAAGCTACAATGTATGGACATTATGTTTTTCTCTGGAGAGATAATCAGCTTATCGGAATTCATTCTGAGCTAAGAAAGGTCTCCCAACTACATTGAAAATTCAAGCTGGTCTCATCATGACAAGAATGTAAGTAATCTCAAGGAAATAGTAAAACTATCAAGGCAAGTGCAATGCAGTTATCTTTATGGATAAAGGCAGGAAACATCAGATCTGGAAAGAATTGGTACATTAGGGTCTGCCCCTTTATATAGGAGACACTCTGGTACAAACATTCTAAATTGCTATTCCTATAACGATGTATTTTTTCTTTTTTTTTTTTAATTTTTCATTTATTTATTTTTGTATGTGTATGAATGTACTGTCTGCATGCAGGTCTGCGCACCCGTGTCGTGCAATGCCGCGGAGGTCAGAAGAGGGTCTCGGATTCCCCTGGAACTGGAGTTCTCCTGGAATTGGAGTTACAGATGGTTCTTAGCCGCCATGTGGGTGCTGGGGATCGAACCCGGGTCCTCTGCAAGAGCGTCGGTGCTCTTAACCGCTAGGCTATCCCTCCAGCCCCACGATGTATTTTTTCAAAGTCTCTGATGGTATTTTTCAAGGTGCATTATTGCATTGTTTTTAGTATCTAAAACATTCATCCTAAATCTAGTACTCAGAAAAATTGAAGGCTTTTCTGAAAAAAAAGAAAGAAAAAAAAAAAAAACAAGCAAACAAAAACCATAGGTTAAACACTCAGAGAGACATGAAACTTAGGAACTCTGATCCCTTTTCTGCTAAGAGCTAGTTGCTTGGTCTCCACTGAATGATTTGAGTCTCTCTGAGACTTAGTTTCCCTCAGAAAGAAGGGGTGTAGAGAAATGGCTCATTGGGTAAAAGTGTGTACTGCTTTTGGAGAAGACCTGGTTCCTAGTACCCATGTCAGTTGGTTCATAACAGTCTGTAACTCTAGCTCCAGGTGATCTGATGCCCTCTTCTGGCGTCTATGAAAACTGCACTTAAATATGTATATTCCTACACACACACACACACACACACACACACACACACACACGTGCGCACATATACATATAATTAAAAATAACAGCAAAATTTAAAAAGAAAGAAGCCAGAACTTCTTGTACTAGAAATGTTCAATACCAGCAGGGCATGGAAGCTTGCACCTGTGATTCCCAGCCTCTGGGCAGCTGAGACAGAGGTGCTGACATGAGTTTGAGGCCAGCTGTTGTTACACAGAGAATTCCAGTCCAGCCTAATCTACATGGTGAGACTTTGTCTAAAAAATTTCTCATTCCTTTGACCTGCTACAAATGAGCTGGGGAATGTCTCTGCTTTTAAGAAGGAAAATCACAAGGATTATTCCCTATTCAGAGCCAAATATAATACTAAATTCTTTTTAAGCTGTGCATTTAAGCAAAATATATTAATACAGGAGAGTTCTGATATCGGCAAAGAATTATTCTGCCAAGGAGATGTTGGCCAGGGAATCCAAGCCCCCCAAAAGGTAAAGGCTTCTTTCCTGTAAACTGGGATACCTGCAAGAAGAGAGACGGTAAGGCCCTGCTGTCAAACACCTGATGTAAGCATGGGAAAGATGTATTGAGACCGCACTTGCAAGTGTACAGATGGTCTCTGGAATACCAGAGAGTGTTACCAATGGCCACTAAACCAATAAAGAAAATATTGGTCTCCTTGAGTCAAGCTAGATTCCTCCGTCAGCACCAACTACACCTCACCTGCCTGGAAATGCTGTGCAGCAGTGGCAGCCACATGTCTGTATATCCCAAATCTAATTGGCTATTAGCTCTCTCCTTGGAAGAATAATTCACGGCTGATACCACAAGTTTACATCCTCTAGTGGTTAGGAGATGTTATAAGCCAGAGTAAGACCTTGTCATCTTTTACAGAAAAAATATAATTCATGGATTAGCATACCATCCAAACATCTATGTCTATACAAAAGTAACCTACCATAATAATTAGTACTGTTTAAATACCTATATATCTAATTGCTTGTGCTTCATTAGTAGGATTGAAAGGTTATTCCTGGACAAACTGTCAACCCATGAAAGGAAACAGCCAGAACTGATCAGAGTCCAAAACGAAATCTCCAGAGAGGGTAGACTGATTTGCTTCTCATCCACCTGTGCCCCTTTTCTAAGCCTAGGGAACAATCTGGGGAAGAGAGGCATGGTAGAATGTAAGGGCTGCAATTGGGGTGAATGGTTAAAGTACAGCAATATAGACTGGACACCTATTTGATCAACATGATTGTACATACAAGCCCCACCAGCTGGATGGTGGGAGCCTTGGGCTGTGTGGGTTTGGGCACAACTGCTTGTAAATTGGTTTTACATGAAGGATGCCTGTACGCATAACTTATTACTTATTGTTAAAAATGAAATAAAAAATAATAAAATAAAAGAATTAAATTAAATTTAAAAAGAAGGAAAATCAATAATAGCAAAGAGATTTCCAAAGTATAAGTTTCAATCAAAGTCCACACCCATAAGAAAAAACTATCTACCTTTCAGTGTGACGTGTCCATCCCCACCACCCAAATTGAGAAAAATTAACCAGAATAAAAATATCCCATCTGGTCAGAAGGAAACATCTAAATTTTTGTGCCAGAAAATGCAATGGGTATTGGAAGATAAAAGAAAATTCCTTCATGGTCAACAACAAAGAAGCAAACCATTTGCTGCACTGTCCCAGAAAAGCAGGCAGTGCAAGGAAGGGAAAGGGGTGCGGTGGATCCAGATCCCTACGCTTCTCATTCTTTAGGGAAAAAGGAAAACCTCACAGAGTGAAGATGTGACAAGGTTAATAAATGGTCAGACTCACTTCAATGGACCGTTAAACTTTCAGTGAGTTGGGATTGGGGAAATGGCTCTGACAGTGTAGTAATTTGAGTAAGAAATGACCCCAAAGGCTTGAACACTTGGTCCACAGTTCGTGCTGCTGTTGCAAGACATCATGGAACCTTTAAGGAAGTACAGCTTTGTTGAAGAAAGAATGTCACCAGAAGTGGGTTTGGACAGTTCACAGCCTGGCTTCACTTCTAGTTAGCACTCTGCCTCGTGTTCGTGGCTGAACATAAGAGCTCTCACCACTGCACCTGACACTTCCTGCCACACCTCCCTGCCTTGATGGGCTCTTCCTCCTTCTGGGACCCTAATCCAAAATAAACTCTTTCTTCTATAAGTTGTCATTGGTCATGGTGTTTCATCACAGCAATAGACAAGTAACTAACAGAGTGGGTAAGAGTGCTTGCTGGGCAAGAGTGAGGACCTGAGCCAGCCTGGACAAAATGGAGAGCTTGAGTCTCATCTTGAAGTAGTAACTCAGAGAGCAATAGAGTGTTCTCATACCATATGGGGTTTCAAACTCCCTGTGGGATGGCTCAGATAAGAGAGTTGACTCATACAAATACTCACGTATCAATCTGAGGTGAGAGCAATAAAACAGACCCTCTGCAGTTTCTAAACACAGAATACATTATTATTAACTACGTCCACCATAACATAACTACGTCCACCATAACATACAGTAGATGTCATGGAACTGTCACTCTTCCTACCTCGCTGAAATTTTACATCCACTAATCAACACATCCAAATCCCTGCCTCAATTCCAGGCTCCCAAAACCACCACACCACACGACTCTTGGCCTTTATGAGGTCAACGTGTGTAGACTTTCCACCGCCGGGATCACATGGGTATCATCTTTCAGTACCAGGTCTATTTCATTTAACACAGGGTCCTTAAGAGTTTCGATCCCCAGCACCCACATGGCAGCTGAGAACCGTCTCTAACTCCAATTCCAGGAGAACTCCAGTTCCAGGGGATTCCGAGACCCTCTTCTGACCTCCGCAGCATTGCACGACACGGGTGCACAGACCTACACGCAAAACAGTACATTCGTACACATAAATAAATAAAAAATAAAATTCATTCACATAAATAAATAAAAAATAAAATTAAAAAAAAAGAGAGAGAGAAAGGTTGAGAGTCAGGGATGACATGTGATCATAGAAAATGGAGTCTCACAGGCTCCTAGGACATTGTTCATGTGGACTTACGGCCATGGTGACAGCATGCACAAGACCCATGCACACTCACTCAAATCAAAACCATAATAGAACTGGTGAAATGGGCAGGAGGCCACAACCTTAGCTGAGGAACTATGGAAGCTTATCTCTGCTGGGTGAGAGAGAGTCGATCTTCTTTAAGGGAGTGATGCTATATAGATTGAATAGGCTTTAGTGGACGAACTCCAAGAAATGTCTGGGTACACAAACTTGACTGAACTTAACATATGTGCAGGAATGCCTGACACCCGATAAATATTGGGAAGGAAGTCTAAATGTGATTAACATGCATTGTATGAAACCCACGAAAATTCAATAAAAATATATACTTTGGGAGAAAAGAATAAAAACTCTCATAACTACTCAAAAAGAAAAAAAAATCGTCCTCCAGTTTTATCCCTGTTGGTGTCAATGGCAGAAGCCACTTCTCTTTTAAGCCTGAATATTAGTGCACTGGGCAAGCACGTGTGCATGTTGTGGGGGGGTGGTCTGTCCTTAGGACCACTACTTACTCAGGTTTCGGCCGCAGAGTCTCAGTGTGTTGAACAGGCTGGCCTCAGTAGTCAAGGATGAACTTTCCACCTAGAATTACAGGTTTGTGGCTCTGTGCCTGGCAGTGCTGGGGTGGATTTCGGGGCTTTGTGCACTCCAGCAAACACTGCATCAACTGAGCTACATCCCTAGGCCTTTGATGTAATTTTTCTATGGAGAAAACTGAGCCTAGAGAGACCGGCTATCTGAAAACATCTGAACAGTAACCTTAACTGGCACTATTATACTCCATCCAAAATCCATGCTTTCAGCCTCTGCGAATAACTGACTTTCAGCTTGGTCGGGCAGCCATTAAGGGTACATTAAGGAGGGTTGCATGAGGGAGCAACCTGCTCTGACCTGCCCATGAGGGGAACAACTGGCTTGCCCAGAGGCAAGCAGTGAAATCAGAAGCTAGGAAAGCCGCTATCAAAGGCGGCCCCTGAAGCCACTGTCTCCGTTTGCTTATCTGGCCTTCTTCCTTTGCTGGCTTAGAGATTTGGGGCAAATGACTCAACCTCTCTGAACTGTGATTATGATAGCTATAATACAGGAAGGCAAGTAGCATCATCTCAAAAGTTATGTTGAGAATTACATGAAAGGAAATAGAATGGCCTGGTAAATTACAAGCACTTAACAATGCTGTCAGTTAGTTTATCATCTCCTAAGGAAGATACCCTAAGAGGCAAACAGAAGCCTGTACCATTCAAAGGAGTCGCTGGGCCCAGTGATCAGGCTCCAGGATCCTGTATTTTCTTCTTCTTTATATTGTTCTTGCTTCCACTATTTGAGGCTACCTCCATTCATCGGCACCACATCTCAGGGTGACTTTCCTCACACAGGGGACTGTGGGCTGCAGTGGTAAATGTGCTATTCCTGGGCACATTGAGAATAAGCTCTAAGGGCAGACAAGTACAGGGACCAAGGAGAGCTCCACTGTACTTATCCTCCTTTTCCTCCCCAAGCCTCTTATTTAGGTTCTTAATCTCTGTATTCCTTTCTGGAGAATGCTGGGGCATTCACGAACCAAATTAGACTATGATATTCAATCTCCCAGTCACACCCATGCAGGGAAATGTGTTCAAATATTAGATTGTATTAGGACCTAATGAATATGTAAACTCAATAAAATCTGTTTTATTTCAAGCACTAATCCTGGGAAACCCTCTTGAGATGGCTGGTTATTCTAGAACATGGTTTGGTAAATTAATGCTAAGGTTAGTTTTACTTTTTTTTTTTTTTTTTTTTTTGTATGTGTTATAAGTGTAGTGTCTGCATGTACGGTTGTTGCACCCGTGTCGTGCAATGCAAGAGGGTCTCGGATTCCCCTGGAACTGGAGTTCTCCTGGAATTGGAGTTACAGACGGTTCTTAGCCGCCATGTGGGAGCTGGGGATCGAACCCGGGTCCTCTGCAAGAGCAGTCAGAGCTCTTAACCGCTAGGCTATCTCTCCAGCCCCAGTTTTACTTTAAAAAAAACCTATTACTACCAATCTAGAAAATAGGAACTGGTGAATTGCAGGTGTGTCCAGTGGTAACTGGAGTATAAATCTCTTCCCAGCTGAAGGCACAGCTCCAGAGCTTCACATCTGCACTGGATAGAATTTGAAAGGAATAGCCAGGCGTCTCCCAGCTGTTCCATTCTGATTATTAAGAAAACTTAAGCGAAACAATAATTTGTCAAATGAATAGACTGTTGTTCTGCAGCACTCAGGGATTTGTTATTTACCTGTGATACATAATATCAGAAGGGTCCTGTGGAGCTGGATAATTCCTGAAGCCAGGAGGAATGTCTCAAACCATGGGGGTGGGGATCCCAGGTGTGGCTCAGGCTGAACACTAAGCAGGAAAAACCTACCCTGAGATTCCATCTCACTTCAGTCAGAAAGCTATCACCAAGAAAAAATGGAAAGAAATCCTGCTGACAATGTTTGGTAGGGGGTACCCTTATATACTGCTGGTGGGAATGTAAACCGGTATAGCCACTATGGAAATCAGTATGAAGATTGCTCATGAAAACAAAAAATATAACTACTATATGGTCCAGTTTATCACTGTTCAGAATATAACCAAAAAAATCATAGTGAGCATACAGTAAAAACCTTCACATACTATAGTCATCATCCCAGTATTAACAATAGTTAAGATATGGAATCACCCTATACATCCATTAACAGATGAATGGATTTGAAAATGGGGCACATACCCACTAAAGCCATAAAAATGACTGAAAGCATGTCATTTGCAGGAAAAATAAATGGAACTAGAAATCATTATATTGCAAAAATGAAGCTATTGAGTGAGTGGAAGACCCTGGCCTCCACAGGAGAGGGGGGCTGCTAGATGATTATCGCCCCAGCCATTTCACGGCATTGTTACCCTCCAGGACAGGCACACAGAACTGTGTGAAGAGTATTGCTGAGCTACATTCTCATCCTGCTGGATTAGTGTGTGGCCCTGGGAACTTTATCAGCACCAAAGATCATAATCCTTCTCTCTTATCTCTGCAAACAAAACTGACAAAACACTCCCTAAGCTCTCTGGAGTAACCTTCACATGTGTGAACAGCCAGCCTTGTCCTCCCCTCATTCCAGGAGGGAACCCAGACACCGGTAACATCACCTCCCTCATCACCTGCCTATCGGCAGCCTCACAGGTCAATGTGGCAGTGTGAAATGAGACTACATATCAATAAAGAGGGCCTGGGAGCTTGTAGGGATGCAGAGGAGACTGCTGGCTGCTGCAAATCCCCCACCAATGAATTAGAGTTTGACACTTAATATTCAAACCCAGTAGCAGGCTATGTATACAGAGGACAGAACTCAGTAATAGCACCAAGCGCCAAGCACTGATGGGCAGCCGCGCATACAATACACTGGCATAAAGACTCACTTTGATGCCACAAGCTTACATCCTCTACAGGTTAGGAGATGTTATAAGCCACAGTAAGACCCTGTCATATTTAACAGGGGGGAAAATGTAATTCACGGATTAACATATCATCCAAACATATGTGTCTATGCCAAAGTAACCTACCATAACTATTAGTGCTGCTGCTTAAATACCTATATATCTAATTGCTTGTGCTTCATTAGTAGGATCGAAACGTTACTCCTGGACAAACTGTCAGCCCATGAAAGGAAACAGCCAGAATTGACCAGAGTCCAAATCAACAGCTCCAGAGAGAGTGGACTGTTTTACTTCTCATCCACCTGTGCCCCTTTTCTAAGCCTAGGGAACAACCTGCGGAAGAGGGGGCGTGGTAAAATGTAAAGGCTCCGATTGGGGTGACTGGTGAAACTACAGCGATGTAGTCTGGACACTCATTTGATCAACTTGATTGAACAAACAACATGTCACCCCCCACTGGATGGTGGGGCTGTGGGGGTTTGGGCACAACAGCCTGTAGATTGGCTTTGCACGAAGGATGCTTGTACTCATGGATTATCACTTATAACTAAAAAAGGAAAAAAAAAAACAGAGAAAGATGTAAGACAGTTATGGCAGAATACATGATCTGGGATGGGGTGGGGGTCGGGGGGAAGGGAAAGGGAAAAATGCCTGATCTGAATTGGAAAATGATGTACAAAATACACAAAGCATCAATAAAAATTAAATTAAAAAAAAAAAAAGAGATTCCATCACAGCTGGGTGTATGCTTTTAAGCGCAGCACTCCAGAGCCAGAGGCAGGAGGATCTCTGTGAGACTAAGGCCAGCCTGATCAAGTTCTAGGCCAGCTGAGGCTGTAGGGACACCCTGAGATCCCATCTCAAAAAAATAATCCACAAAGGAGATTCTATCAGAAATGGAGATGGGCAGGGAAGAAGATGGGGTAAATGGAGAAAATAGAAGAGAGGAGGATAAGGGAGAAGAAAAGAGAAGACAGAGGAAAGGAGTAGAGAGAAGAGAGGAAAGAAACTCAGGGAAGAGGAGAGAGAGAGAGAGAGAGAGAGAGAGAGAGAGAGAGAGAGAGAGGAATAGAGAGACAGGAGAGGTACAGGAAGAGAGGGAAAGATGGTCACAGTAAAAACAAGGGAGATTAGCACATGCTGATTCCACCTGAAAAATGTCTCCCACCACAATCTCATAAACTGATGGTAGGAGTCTTGTGAGAAAACGCTAGATAAGGACACACTGTTATCAGCTTGCCTCCCGTAAGTCGAAGGCGACCACAGAGACAGGGCACAGCAGCTCATTCGATGTGACTTCGCTGCCCAGATACTCATTATTTTAACCCCATCAGGGACTTGAAATAAGAGACACCTTTCTGGCAGCACACAGCACAACAGAGGGAGATGCAGCAGGGCATCCTTGCCAGCTTCCCTAACGTATAGCTTCCCTAACACACATTAAACCCATAACCCCCAGACTGTACTGACTTCTAAACTCTAGAATCAAATTCAGTGCTTTACACATAGTAGATGCTCAGTATGTGCTGATGAGTATACAGTTTGTCTACACACAGCTACATTCATGCTCTGAGCATGTGCTCTTGATTGAACAGTAGCAGCTGGAGTTGAAGCCATTTAAATAGGCCATACGTATACAGTATATGAAGCAGTCACATATCTAAGTGATTTGTGAGGAATATAACAGCACGTAAAACTCAGCATTAAATGCCTGTCATTATGAACGCTCCTGACAAACTACAGTCTCTGACCACAATGGGGCCATGACACTGCATAGACCAGTGTCATGATCAGGGGAGATTTGGCTTTCCTCAGAAACAGCCTGCTGGCTCCCTGGTTTCCAGCTTCTGCTGCTGACTGTGCCATTGCAGTCCCTCTGTTTTATCTCTCGTTAACTTGCTTAGCCATGCCTGAATGAACATCTGCAATATACAGAGGTGTAGGTGAGAGGCTGGCCTTGAGTTACAAGTCAACATGAACTGCCCAGAAAGATACTGTGGGCAGCTATTTCCTTTGAGCTCAAACATCTCATCCTACCAGGGAAGCTCCTGAAGGCTGAGGAAGTTGTGAAGAAAGGCTCATAAGGACTGGGAATTAAGCAACTCACAAGTCTCAGGAAGTCCCTGAAACTAATCAGATTCACAAGCACCCTGCCCCCACCTCCGTACGGTTATATAATCAGTAAGGGTTAGTGATGAGAGAAGACTCTCCTAACTGTAAGGCTTTCTGCAGTCTGTACAGAGAGCTACATGGTTGCAGCTTTCCTGAGTTGTCACTCATGTTCCTGTAAGTAACCCATCACCCATACTCCTGTAAATAGCATCAGTAAAACCATTCATTCACTCAGTTGGAATTTGGTGGCCTCATTCCTCTGGTTGGAGAGGCCTAGAAGGGGTTAGACGGAGGTGTAGACGATGGAAAATCAAAATATGCTGTACACATGGATCAAATTCCCAAACAATAAAAAAATTACTTGAAAAACAATAATGAATGACTGTCTTCAATGGAGATCAACTAAGTTACCAAAGTAATACATCCTTTCTTGACTTTACTATAACTGTAGAAAAATTCCCAAGGAGGGAAGAAACCTCATTAAATACACTGGGCTTTGAAAAACACAGCTCACATGATCATAGTTTGAATGGACAACCTTCCATGGCTCCCCACTGCCTACAGGACACTGGTAAACATTTTAACAATGGATCTGAGAATTAGAAGGCTCATTTCAACCCAACCTCTGCTCCGTCCATGGTGTTCAGATGTCATGGTACTTAGGCATTTGCTGGTATGCCTCTTTTGTGGAGTGTGAGTGAGAGCTTACACATCCTATTTCCTTCAAGTGGAACTATATTCCCAGGGCATCCATACAAGAAAATCACAGACATGCTCCAAGCTCTTCCTTCAGTATTGTTTGCCCAGGAGAGTGCTGCCAGCCCACATGGGCTGCGCTAGCATCTTTTTAAAAATATGCTTTGTGTGTTCATTGTCCCCTGATGCAGGACAAAGCTTTGATAATGAGAGCTGGCCAAAATGGAGAGAATAAGACTCTACAGAGTATGGCTTCTTGGACAGGGCTCCTATATTTAACTTGACCCACCTGAGCCATAGAGACCTTGTAGACGAGGGGGTAGAAAGATTGTAAGAGCCAGGGGAGGAGGTGCAGGGCCATAAGGAAACAGGCTAGCAGGCTCCTGGGACCCTGCTCATAAGAACTCACAGCAATGCCACCATGCACAAGACCCATGCAAAGTCAATCAGCAAAAACCCAGCATAGAACTGGGGAAATGGGCAGCAGGCCCCAACCTTAGCTGAGGAACCATTACTGATCACTACTGGGTGAGGGAGAGTTGATCTTCTTTATGGGAGAGACTCTAGATAGGCTGACTAGACCCCAATGGATGAACCTGCACTAAGGGATGTCTGGGTACCCAAACTTGACTTGTTAGGCCTTAATATATATAACAGAATGCATGAAATCTGGTGGGGAGGTCTATAGGGGGTGCAGATGTTATGGAAGTATAAAAAGGATCAAACATTCAATAAAAGTATACATTAAATAATAAAAATAAGGTAAAGAAGAATATTTTAAATGTTGTGTGTGTACATGTGTATGTGATGATGTATAAGAGGGCACATGTCTATACACGCACATGCAGAACCAGGAGGAGGATGTCTAGTGTCCTGCTCTATCATTCCCTTAATACAGGGCTCCTCCCTGAACCTGGAGGTAGGCTGGCAGCCAGCAAGGTCCATCTCTCCTCCTGTCTCTACTCCCCACAGTGCTGGAGTGAGAGGTACACAGGACCATGTCCAGCTTTTTTACATGAGTGACTGGGATTTGAACTGGGGTCCTCTTGCTTGCACAGCAAGTGCTCTTACCCAGTGAGCAATCGTCTAAGCCCAGGACCAGTATGTTGTGTTGCATCTCTAGGTTTTGTGTTCATCTGTCTCTATAAGACACACTAATACACTGTGTACCGAAGGTACCCGTGAAGCCACCACCCACCCTTTACGGAGTCATCTCCCAGTTATGCATTGCTTCCTTTTTTGGAAACCCAGAGGATGACCTTCCTGAAGGGAGGAGGTTTTCCACCTTTGCTTAGGAAATGAGCCAGCCATGCAGCCAGACAATGTGTCTTTGATGACTAAACTTAGGACAAAGACTCAAAGCAGGAAAATGATAGGCAGGAGCAAGAAGGACGGGCTACCAGGAAGAAAAAGCTTCTGTCTTGTTAGGGGGATCAAGAACAGCCGAGTGCCTTAAGTGAAGGATTTCCAGTTAGCTTCAGTTCTCACTTTAACCTAGCCAGGGCTATCTGAGAGAACCTCAGTTGAAGAACTGTCTCTGTTTGATTGGCCTGTGTGCATGTCTGAGGGGGAAATTTGATTGCTATTAGTAGAGCTGTACCCAGTCTACTGCGGGCAGGTGGGCCTGGACTGTAGAGGACAGCTGGCTGAGCATGCGCAAGAAGGAGCAAGCCAGCAAGCAGCATTCTTCTATGGTCTCTGCTTCCACTCTTGCTTCCAGGTCCCTGCCTTCTGTTCTTGCCCAGCTTCCTCAGTGATGGACTGTGACCCATAAAGTTGGAACATTCTTTCCTCCCCAAGTTGCTTTTGGTCATACCATTTTGGGGGGGTCTTTTTTGAGACAGGGTCTCCCTGTAGCTCTGGCTGTCCTGGAACTCACTCTGTAGACCAGGCTGGCTTTGAACACACAGAGATCCACCTGCCTCTGCCTCCCAAGTGCTAGGATAAAAGGCATGCGCTACCACACCCGGCAGTCATAGCATTTTGTCGAAGCAACAGAATAGCACACTAGAACAAAGGCCTTTACTCCATTTGGAGTTGATTTTCATTCTAAGACTCCAAGTCATCATAACACAGAGATACACATCTGTGCTTACTACAGCATGGTTCATAAAAGCCAGGTTGTGGAATCAACCCAAGTGTCCAACAGCAGAGGACAGGATAAAGAAAAACGTGGTTAATATACACAGTGGAATTTTCTATAGGACAATGGGTGGGAGTAGAGGTAGTCATATTAAGTGAATTAAGTCAGTCTCAGAAAGATAAATATCACATTTTCTCTCATTTGGGGGGTCCTGCTTTTTTTTAATTAATTACAGGTACATGAGTATTTTGCCTACATTTAAGTGCACCTGTCCATGCAATTCCTGCAGAGGCTAGAAAAGGGCTGGGGTGTTAGATCCCCTGGAACTGAGTCAGCAGCACTTATTAGTGCCATGTGGGTGCTGGGATCTGAACTCAGGTCTTCTACAAGAGCAGCCATACTCTTACCTGCTGAGCCACCTCTCCAGGGTCTTAGTTTCTATAAACACATAAAGTCATACGTGTATAGAAGGCATGAAAAGAGATGCTAAATTGCCAATGGCAGAAAGGGGAGTAATGGGACAGGAAGTGGGGAGGAAAGAGGAGAATATGCTAAAGTACGGTATACACAGGCTCGGGAACGGCCTTGTGCAATGTAATAAAACACTAAGTTAAAATGTACCAGGGAAAAATAAAGAACAGGCAAATGACGTTTTAGCGGTACAATAGCAGATAACATGGACTTTGAAGGCAGAGGGTCTGGCTTCAGATCTTGGATCCTGTAAATCCCAGTTCTGTGATTGGGTGCAAGTTCCCTGACCTTGAGTTTCATGCTCCCCATCTATAAAATCATACTATTTGTATATTTCTACTAGGTAGGATATTGTGAGATTGCAGATTCCACCTACACAAATCACACAGTAAATGCATTCAGTGTCACCAGTCATTATGTGGATTTGGCCATGAGGGGTAGGCAGGATTTAAAAGTGAGTACACATTGCCCCCAGGTAGGGGAGCAGTGTAAGCAGAGGAAAGAGATCGCAGGTGCCCAGCGGCAAGAACACCGAGATCTCTGGTGTGCCACTATGCACTGTGTGTGGTAGAAGGCCGGGTTGAAACAGGCTGGAATCAGATCAAAACATGTCAGATCTACACTCTGAAACCAAGGGTCAAAGTTTTGAAGCTGATTTTCTAAGAAGCAGAGAATGAAGGTGTTCAGGGATTGATTCCCAAGCCAGGTCTCCCTGAACAATTTATTTTAGGGAACTCTTTTCATACTGAAACCTGAAATGTGGGTAAAAGGATGTATAGAATTACCAGAAATAGATAATTCACTTTTCAACAATATGTGCAGAAAGGACAGACATAGATGGCTCATATGCAGGGATGAAAATCGCCAGGAGTATAGGATTTTTCTGGGCTGAAAAACAAATTGACTACTTATTTCCTCTAGATGTTAAATAAAGCTCTGCAAGACAAAGTAGGAACAAGGGCCAAGACAAACACGGGTGTTAATAATATGGCTGCAATATTGGAATGCATCCATTGACATTGGATTATTGAGGAAGTTTAATTTCTAGATAAGCTCTTAGGGACCCAGATCACCAGGGAAAGATTCACACATACTTACGTTTTTTTAAAGACCTTTCTGGAACTGTTTCTTCCACTGCGAAGATATTGTATGTGTTTCCACCACCCTGCAGGGATATAGCTTCCTAATAGTCTGGTTTCTTTCCTTCTTTCCTTTCTTTTTTTCTTTTTTCCTTTCTTCTCCCCTTCCCTTCCTCCTTCCTCCCTCCCTCTCTCTCTCCCTTTCTCCCTCCCTCTCTCCCTCCCTCCCTTCTTTCCTTCCTCCCTCCCTCCCTCCCTTCCTTCCTTCCTTCCTTCCTTAGCACATGTGCATATATGTGGGTGCACTGTATATGGATAAAGGACCAAGTCAGCCTGGAGCATCATCCCTCAAATGACATTCACCATGTTTGTTTATTTGTTTTGTTATTAGTTTTTGAAACAGGATCTCTCCATAGTCCCAGTTGGCCTGGAACTCGATATGTAGACCAGGCTGGTCTCAAGCTCACAGAGATCTGCCTGTGAGATCTGCCTCCTGATTTGGGGTATTAAAATGCAGGTGCGTACCACCATGCTCACCTCCCCTTAGTTTTTCGAGGCAAGCTCTCTCACTGGCCTGAACTTACTTATTCTACTAGTCTGGTTGGCAAGAAAACCCCAGGAACACTCTACCTTCACAGCACCAGAATTACAAGTATATCCATCACATATGATTTCTTTACAAAGTTCTGTGGATCAAACTCAGATTCTTAGGATCACTGAGTGTGTACTTTATCTACTGAGCCATCTCCTCACTCCTACAATTTCTTTATTAACTGCAGTGCCCTTAGTTCAAGTGCAAAGACAAAGCAAAACTCACTAATGATGATCACAAAGAAAAACTACATTTTTATTCTGCATGACACAGACCCTCTGAACACACACATAAATACGTAAATGTTCATGTGCTTCTGCACACACACACACACACACACACACACACACACACCCTAACACAAAGTCCACAGGTTCTGAAAACTTCTTGAAGAAGAAAGAATGAAAGCAAATTAAAGGAGAAATTTTAAGAAAAAAAAGCATCACCTTCCTATATACCCATTTCCTTTCCAAGTCTAATCTTGGCAAGAGAATTCATGACACTCCATTAGAAAAACTTGGTTTCTCACACATTCTGAAGCATAAATATGCTTCAACATCACCACCCACAGCACCAGTGCCCTCAGCATCTCCTGAGTCCCTGTTTGCCACCAGGAAGAATGCCACCTCTATACCCTCTTTTTTCTTTCTTTGCATGTTTGGACTACAGCTTAAGAGCCCAAGGCAGTTCTTGCCCATGGGCTAGTTATCACTTTCAGGCAAAGTTGTAGGATCGACATGAAGTAGCTTCCAAATGCAGGATTCTGAAACCATGTCCTTGTCCTTGTTGTCTAAAAGTACTTCAGCCTCCAGGTTCTGGGCTTCTGAACCTCTTCCCTTTAACTGCTTTCTTTAAAAGCTCCAGTTTCCCTTTCCAGCCCTGCCTCTCCTCGTCCTGGGCCTTCCCAGCATGCCCTTCACATGGCCGGTGTATTTCCCATTCGGTCCTCCGCTATCAAGCCACGCAGACCTCCCCATTCTCCCTTCTCTTGCTACACAGCTTCATACAATTGTTATCCTTTTGCTGTGAGCCGGCTCTTTAACAGGATTCATTCGGCTGTTCTCTCTCACAGACGACCTCAGCCCTTACTGCATTCAAAAGACATTTGCATTATTTCATTCCTTCAAATTATCTGGGGAAGCATTTTCCTCCTACAGAGTATCTAACTCTACTTTTTAGAATTCTTATTTAATACATCATGTGCTGAAGACCCAGCTATATTGTGAATCACAGTAAGTCCTGCTTATGGATTACACAGACGCTGGACAGCTTGGGGACATAAAGTGTTCGATTAAAAGGACCAAAGAAACCAGCACCCCAGATTCTTCAAATGAACAGCCACAATTTTATAACTGAAGCACAGGCCAACTGGTGAATGTCTTCCTCTGACTGCTGTGATTAAAATGGGGGCTGATTACAAGAGCACCCGCCAGCATCGCAGTCGATGTGTGACTTCCTCATCCCTTATTGATTACATGCAAGATACATCAGTGGGGTTTTATTCTTTGCAGCTCCAATCACAGGTAGAAGGCCAACTTATTCCATCAATCTATATCCACCCTTCCCAACAAATCAATGGAACAATACCTCTGTGAATCCACAGAGTAAAGACCCCATTGTTCAGACACTGTTTAATAGTGCCATTTGGAGGGAAGAAGAACTCCATTACTAAACACATCCACTCATCTCCTTGTGATTCTAAAAATAACAGCCCCCAAAGTTATTCTATAACTTGAGCACAGATCATGGGCAGAGTTGTTTAAAAAAATGATTAAAGTTCCTTTTGATTAGTCTAGAGCCCCACATAGTCAGAGCTTTCTTTTCTAGTTCTTCTGAAATGACGAGATTAGTTCTACTCCTTGGCTTGACAAATAATGTCCAGGATCCAAGAAAATGGAATCTTCCAGGATTCTAATCCAGCCAGTCCAATCAAAGACTAGGGAAAAGACATTATCCAATGCACCCCAGTCCAGGGGCTGATAAAAGAATTGGGCTACCCTTAGATTTCACATGTAAGATCTTGTGGGATGGTCAAGATTGATTTTTCAGCTTGACAGGATCTAGAATTACCCAGGAGATAAACCCAGGGGCGAGTCTGTGAGAGAATTTCTAAGTTGGGTTTTGGTAGGAAGACCCACCCTAAACATACACTACATCCTTCTGTAGGCTAGACTCTGGTTAAATAAAAAGAGGAAGTAAGCTCAGCGTCAGCATTCATGTCTTTCCACTTCCTGACTACCAAGGCCACATTACCAGAATCCTCACACTCCCACCACTGTGACTTCCCCATCACAACAGACTGTGCCTTCAAACCATAAGCCCCAATAAACCCCTTCTTCCTTACGTAGCTTTTGCAGGTATTTTGCCACAGCAATGAGAAAAGTTAACTCTGCCTTGATTCAGCCATTTATTTAACCAGGTGATTCACAGAGGGGCCACAAGAGGAGCTCACAGCCAGCTTCCTGGCTTAAATCCAAATTCTACTGAGTCCTCACATTACAATTCAGAGGAGTTATCTGACTTAACTGAGTTTCATTTCTTTTCATCCTGTAAAAGGACGATACCAAAAATGATAATGGTGGGGCTGGAGAGATGGCTCAGCGGTTAAGAGTGCCAACTGCTCTTGCAGAGGACCCGGGTTCGATTCACAGCACCCACGTGGCAGCTAAGAACCGTCTTTAAGTCCAGTTCCAGGGGAATCTGAAGCCCTCTTCCGACCTCCAAGGCATTGCATGATACAGGTGCACCAACCTACATGCAGACAATACACTCATACACATAAAAAATAATAAATAAAAATTTAAAAAATGATAATAATGGTATATACTCTAGGATGTTTTCACGAGCTGTAATGAAATAATAGATGTCTATGTAATGAAATCCTGTGTGTCTAGTGGTAAGGTTGGTCCACAATGCATCTGTGTAATGAAATCCTGTGTGTCTAGTGGTAAGGTTGGTCCACAATGCATCTGTGTAATGAAATCTTGTGTGTCTAGTGGTAAGGTTGGTCCACAATGCATCTGTGTTTAAAACCCCAGCTATGATAGCTTGGTCCATAAAGTACTTGCAAGAATAAAGACCTGAAATCAATCATCTAAAATCCATGTTAAAAGAAAATAAATAAGTAGGTGTGTTAGCATTCACTCATCATTTCTGTACTGGAGAGGCCAAGTCAGGCACAGCCTTCAGGTTTACTGATCAACCAGCCTAGCCTAGCTAGTGATTTCCAAGTCAAGGAGAAACCCTGTCTCCCCAAATCAAGGTGGGAGACAGCAGATGAGGTTGTCTTCTGGCCTCCACACACACCTGTACATATATGTGCACTTTCACACATACTCTAATACATATACACAAACACATACATAAAACACATACAGCCAGGCATGGTGGTGCATGCCTTTAATCCTAGCACTTGGGAGGCAGAGGCAGGCGGATCTTTGTGAGTCCAAGGCTAGCCTGGTCTATAGAGTGAGTTCCAGGACAGCTGGGGCTACAGGGAGACCCTGTCTCAAAAAGACCAAAAAAAAAAAAAAAGAATATAATGTACTTTGACCAGCTCCCCAACAATGCCTCCATCCTTCCTTCCTCATCTGGTTCCTCGTTCCTTACACCCCTTTCCTCCTAGACAGCTTTGTTTCTATTTTAATGTCATAGATGCACACATGAAATTGTGGTATTTGTCTTTGGGGGACTGACTTGATTCTTTTAAGATGATTATGCCCAGTTGCATCCATTTTCCTGCAACTAGCACAACTCTGTTCTTTATGGTTGAAAAATTAATCTGTTCATTTTTACATTTTATTTATCTTCTTGCCTGTGCTGTGGCTGGATGACCAGGTGGCTCCATACCTTTAGTGCTGCAGTGAACACTGATGTTCAAGTAGGTCTATGATGTGTCTGGACTGGTATAGCTGAGTCATATGGAAGGTGTGTTTTTAGAGTTTTGAGAAACCTCTATATTGATTTCAGTTTACATGCCCATCTCCATGGAGAAGAGTTCCCTTTTGTCCAAATTCTCACCAGCAGTTGTTAGTTTTTTAGTGACTGCCACTCTGCCTGGGGTGAGGTGGAATCTCAATGTAATTTCAATTTACATTTTTCTGCTGTCTAGTGAGTTTGAACTTTTCTTTCTTTCTTTCTTTCTTTCTTTCTTTCTTTCTTCTTTCTTTCTTTCTTTCTTTCTTTCTTTCTTTCTTTCTTACTTTCTTTCTTTCTTTCTTTCAGTAGTAGTAGTAGTAGTAGTAGTAGTAGTAGTAGTAGATGTGTATGAGTGTATTTCCTGCATGTATTTAAGTACACCCGGGTCATGCAATGCCCATGGAGGTCAGAGAAAGGTATCAGATCTCCTGGAACTTGAGTTGGAACAGTCATTAACCACAATGTGGATGCAAGGAACCGAGCCAGGTCCTCTGTAAGAGCAGTTAGCACTCTTAACTGCCGCCTGAAAATATTTTCTTGTTCACCTGCCATTTACATTTCTTCTCTAGAGAACTGTCTGCTCATTCCATTAGCCCATTTACTGAGCCATTTGATTTCTTGTTGAAGTTTCTTCAGTTCTTTGTTTATTCTAAATATTTGTCCTCTGTCAGATGTGTGAATAGCAAAGATTTTTCTCCATTCTCTAAGCTGTCTCTTGGCTCAATTATTCCCTTGACAGGCAGAAGCTTTTTAATTTATGAGAACCTATTGTCAGTGACTGACATTGTTTCTTGAGCAGCTGGAGTTCTGTTCTGAAGCTCTTGGCCCCTATTTCTATCTTGAAGAATTTTCCCTATTTTTTTCCCTCTAACTGTTTCAGAGTTTTAAGTGCTGAATTGAGGAATTTGATCCATTTGGAGTTGATTTTTGTACAAGGTGAGAGATGGAGATCTAATTTCCTCCTTCTGTCCAGTTTTCCCAGTACCATTTGTTGGAGATCTTCTCTTTCTCCAACAATTTTTTGGCTTTAAAAAACTTCAAGTGTCTGTGTGGCTGGCTTATTTCTGGGTCCTCCTTTCCAGTCCATTGATCCACTTGTCTGTTTCTGTGCCTGTGGATCATGCTGTCTTCGTTACTACAACTCTACATGGCAACTTGAAGTTAAGTATGGCAATACCTCTGATATTCTTTCTGCTCGGGACTGCTTTGGCTATTTGGGTCTTTTCTGCTTTTCTGTGAATATTATTGATTGTTTATCTGTTTCTGAGGTGAACAGAATCAGAATTTGGATAGGGAATGCAGTGCATCTAGACATTGCTTTTGGTAGGATGGCCATCTTCACAATAGTGACCTTTCCTGTCTAAGACACATCTTTCCATCTTCCATTTCTTTCTTTCCTGTTTTATAGGTTTCACTGTAGAGGGCTCTCATCTCCTTGTTTAGGTTCACTCCAAGGTATTGTTTTGAGGCCATTGCAAATGGGATTCTTTTTTCGATTTTTTAAATTTTATTTTATGTGTATGAGCATACTATCTGCATGTATGTAAGTACACATGTGTTGTGCAGTGCCCATGAAGAATAGAAGAGGGCATTAGATCCCCTGGAATTGGAGTTACATATAGTTGTTAGCTGCCATGTGGGTCCTGGGCTTTGAATCCAGGTCTTCTGCAAGAAGAGCCAGTAGTCTTAATCTTAATCTTAACCTGTTTATTAGTTCTAAATAAGAAGCTACTGGAATTTTTGTTAATTTTGTATATTGTGATTTTCTTTTCTCAAAGTGTTTATGTCACCTACCAAAGTTGAATCAAGTGTGATAAACAATTAAGAGAGATGCACAATAAGCAATGCGATTCAAAGAATTATATAGTCTCCTACAATGAAACAAATGTGGGTCCAGATGAACTTGTTACTAAATTTTTCCAGCTCTTAAAGAAGAGCTAAAACCAAAGCTTCCCAAAAATATTCTATAAAATATAAAGGGAAGAAACTCTTTTTTTTTTTACAAAGTCAGTATGATCATGATATCAAAACAAGATAAAGAAACACACAAGCACACATTATAGGCCAATCTCTCTGATTGAAATTTCAAGGAAATACTAACAAACATAAAGCCACATAAAACAAACCCACGGTGAACATGATTCTAAATGGGGAAAAATTAGAAGCATTCCCCTTAAAGTCAGGAACCCAGCAATGCTGCCCCCTCTCTCCATTCCTTTTCAATATAGTGCTTGAAATGCTCACTAAAGCAATAAGACAAGAAAGGGAAATTAAAGGAGTACTAATTGGAAAAGAGGATGTCAAACTATCCCTTCTTGCAGATGACATGATAGTTTATCTAAGGGACACCAAAAACTCCACCAGAAAACTCCTAGAAACAATTAATAGTTTCAATAAAGTGGAAGGATACAAAATTAATCTAGAAAAATCAGTAGCCTTTCTTTTTACCAATAACAAGCAATTGGAGAAGGAATATAAGGAGAACTTCCCATTCGCAATAGCCTCAAAAATAAAAAAGAAATATCTCATAAGACACCTGACAAAAGACACTAAAATATCCACAATGAAATGTTTAAATCCTTGAAGAAGGACATTGAAGAAGACACCAGAAGACAGAAGGATCTCCCTTGCTCATGGATTGGAAAAATTAATATAGTAAAAATGACTACCTTACCCAAAGTAATATAGAGATTCAATGTAATCTTAATTAATATCCTAATGAACTTCTTCACAAACCTAGGGGAAAAAATCCTAAAATACATATGGAAAAACAAAAGACCCTGGATAGCCAAAGCAACCCTGAGCAAAAAGAACAATGCAGGGGGTATTACTATACCAGGCTTCAAACTATATTTCAGGGCTATAGTCATAAAAACAGCCTGGTATTGGCACAAAATCACTCATGGATCAATGGAACAAAATTGAGGATCCAAACCTGAACACATCCAATTTCAGACACCTCACCTTAGACAAAGGGGCCAAGAATACTCAATGGAGGAAAGACAGCATCTTCAGCAAATGGTACTGGCATGACTGGATCACCACTTATAGAAGAATAAAACTAAATGCCTACCTTTCACCCTGTACAAAAATCAACTCCAAATGGATCAAAGAGCTCAGTGTGAAACCCAAAACTCTGAAGTGATAGAAAAAAATGTTGGCAGTAACCTACAAGACACAGGCATAGGAAAAGACTTCCTAAATCAGACAGCAGCTGCACAGGAAATAAAGTCAACAATTGACAAGTGGGACCTTATTAAACTTAAAAGTTTCTGTACAGTGAAAGAAACAATCAAAGAAGTGAAGAGAAAACCCACAGAGTGACAGGAAACCTTTACCAGTGATACATCTGACAAAGCATTAATATCCAAAATATAGAAATTACTCAAATAAACAAAGGAGCAAAAAAGAAACCCCAAACCCAATCAAAAGATGGAGAGCTGAACAGAGACTTAAATAATGATGGCTGAGAACATCTCAAAACATGTTAAACATCACTAATAATTAAATAAATACAAATTAAAAACACTTTAAGATTTCATCTTACCCCAGTAAGACTGGCTATGATCAAGAAAACAAAATATATTAAATCTGGAGAGGTTTGTGGGGAAAAGGGGAACACTCATCCACTGCTGGTGGGAATGTAAACTTGTACAACCCCTATGGAAAGCAGTGTGGAGAACTTTTAAGAAACAGAAAATGAGCCGACCACCTGACCCAGCCATACCACTCCTGGGCATATACACACAAAAATCATCCTATTATAGAGACAAATGCACAACCATGTTTATTGCAGCTCTCTTCACAATAGTGAAGAACTGGAAACAACCCAAGTGTCCCTCAACCAATGGGTAGATAAAGAAAATGTGGTACATCTACAGGACGGAATTCTATGCAGCAGTAAAGAAAGATGAAATCATGAAGTTTGTAGGAAAATGGGTGGAACTTGAACCCATTATGCTTAATGAAGCAACACAGTCCCAGAAAAACAAAACATGTATGGTGTCCCTCATTTGTGGACCCTAGCACCAAATCCTTATTTGTGAGGCAAACTGAGTAATTTTTTTTCTTTTTTTAATTAAATATAACACCTGATATTACTATAAAAAGTACATTAGCTGGGTGTGGTGGCACACACCTGTAATCCCAGCACTGGGGAGGCAGAGGCAGGTAGATTTCTGTAAGTTCAAGGCCAGCCTGATCTACATAGTGAGTTCCAAGCCACTGGGACTAAAGGGAGACACTGTCTCAAAAATACAAATAAAAGAAAGTACATTAAAACATATATCAGCTTGCTATGTAATGTAGGAATGTAAAGTAATATTTATTTACCTGCTCACAACTCTGTTAAAATGTGAATCCCTAAACATGTTTTGGAATTAACCTATATTTTATTTTCAGATGTCATAATTTTGGTATATGTGTGACATATATATATATATATATGCATATTTTAGAGCAATATAAATTGGAGGGAACAACAAAAACAAAAAGGACTGGTCCAAAAAACTGACTGAAAAAAGTAAACATTTGCCCCAAACAGTAAATTTCTACATTGAAATTTTTAAAAAAGACTGAGAAAAATATGCAAGACAGGTGTGGCAGAATGCATGAGTTCTGGCAGGGTAGGGGGCATGGAAGAGGGAACAGATCTAAATTTGATTAAGAACTGTTGTATGAAATGCACAAAACTTCAATAAAAAGACAAAAAAAGAATTTAGGAATGTGTCATAAAAGTTAATTCGTCATGATCAAGTTGGCTTCATACCAGAGAAAAGGGGATGTATATTGATATACATATATCAATGAATGTACTCAACAAGGGAAATCACAAGACCATTTCAGTGGATGTAGAAAAAGGTTTCAATAGACTCCAACATCTCTTTAAAAGTCATGAAGAGACAGGAATAGAAGGAATATATCTCAACCTAACAAAGATCATAGATGACAAAACTTCATCCCACATTATATCAAATAGGAAAACTTCAAAGAATTTTCTCTAAAATCAGGAAAAGAGTATCCACTTTCCCCATTCTTACTGAATGTTATAGTTGAAGCCTTAGCTAGAGTAATAAGACAAGAGAAGTAAATAAAAAGGAAACACATATAGGAAAGGAAAAAGTAAAAATACCCTTATTTGCAGATAAGATGCTATACTACACACAGGACACTAAAGACTCCACCAGGAACCTCTTAGGTCTGAAAAACACTCAGAAAAGTTTATATGAGTTTGAGAGGAAAATGCACTGCTGGTAAACAATTAAAGTACACTCATCTCATCTGGCTGCCCACATAACTGAGGGCCGTGAAACTACAGTATAAAATACCTGAGCTGATTAACAAACACTGTCACCAGTATTGTATACATTGTTCAAACACAGAAAAGCTTGAAGCATGCAAACTGTACTAACATTTACCGTTTATTTTTTTTAGCCAAAAAAAAAAAATCAAAGCTTAGAAATTTCTAGAGAAGAGATTTCTCTATTCAGTACAGAAAAAGATTTCCTGAAAATTCTTAACTTCTACCAATATTTCTAGCTCAGGAACAAGAGCTTAGTGATTTTAGAATTTCTCCACATTTAAGTAAATATTCTTAATTTTAGACAACCAGATGATGAGGGGTGGAGAATAGTCTTGTGTTCTAGTTTCTTCTAGTGGGATAAAACTCCATGGCGAAAGTAACATATGGAAAGGAAGGGTTTATTTGGCTTACATTTCCAGGTAGCAGTCCATTAATTCTGGGAAGCCAAGGCAGGAATTCAAACATCTAGGCCCATCTCACCCATAGCCAAAGCAGAGAGAAGACAACGTACCTGTGCTGCCTGCTTGACTAGGACTCAGCTAGTCCTCTACTCTAAAACATACAGAGAAGTGTTCAGCTCTAAGTGGGATCTCTATACCATACCTCCTTCCCCCAAGGTTCAGGGATCATAATAGAAGAGGAAATGGTAAAACAGTATTTGGCAGATGGGACAGCACAATTGCACACAAGAATTCACAACTGCAACTGCATGAACAAGACCTGCACAGGGTCGAGCCAGCCCAAATCCCAGCATGGATCAGGGAGAGGGGCGTGAGTTGATGCAAATATCTGAAATGCAGTTGATGGCTGCTAATAGTGGGAGAATCACTTTTTTCATGGGCATGGCTCTGAGAGGCTACCTGTGCTCCAGGAAATGGCCCCACACCTATACACGGACAGGCTGCACTAAGTGGGCATTAAACTATAAGAATAGTGAGCACGTGAAGGTAGAAGGACAATGTGGAGGACAGAGAGGAAGAACTGGAGGAGAGGTAATGGGGTAGACTGGATCCAAACACATTATACACATGTATGGATTTCTCTGTCTTTTTTTTTTTTTTTTTTTTTTTTNACTATGTAGACCAGGCTGGCCTTGAACTCACAGAGATCCTCCTGCCTCTGCCTCCCAAGTGCTGGGATTAAAGGCGCACGCCACCATGCTTGGTGCATATATGAATTTTTAACAAATTGTTTTAAAAATATTTTATTTAGGGCTGGAGAGATAGCCTAGCGGTTAAGAGTGCCAACCGCTCTTGCAGAGGACCCGGGTTCGATCCCCAGCACCCACATGGCGGCCGAGAACCGTCTGAAACTCTAATTCCAGGAGAACTCCAGTTCCAGGGGAATCCGACGCCCTCTTCTGACCTCCGAGGCATTGCACAACACGGGTGCACAAACTTGCATGCAGACAGTACATTCATACACATACAGAAATAAATAAAATTAAAAAAAGTGTATGAGTGCATTGTCTGCATGTATGTAAGTGCATTCACATTGTGCAATGCCCACAGAGCTCAGAAAGGGCATTGGATCTCTTGTAACTGGAGTTGAGATGGTTGTAAAGCCATCATGTGGGTGCTGGGAACCAACGCCTGCAAGAAGACTGCAGAGCCATCTCTCTGGCCCTAAATAAAATATATAATAAATGATTTTTAACAAAATAATTTTCTAAATACCTTCCATTATTGGACATAAATCTCTAGCAAATTGGTTAATTTAAATGTATTGAGAAGAAAAATAAATATGTTTAAAGGGGCAAAAGTCATGGTCCTGAATATGGTGTTGCAGAGAGAGAGGGCAGTAGTAGGCATGGAGGAGTTATGGGGGGTAATGGTAATCAGAATGGACTTCACATATGTGTGAAATTGCAAAGAACGAACTCAATAAAAGTAATAAAAATATCATTTTTATTATATCAACTTATCTTACCACTTATTTTCAGACATTGTAATTGTGGGTAGAAGGTATGTATTCATACATTAGAGTAATATAAAATTAAAGGGAAAATGTGAATTCTTAAACATATTTTGGAATTAACATACAGTTTATTTTGGGAGGTCATAATTTTGGTATATATGTGATGTATATATAGGCATATTTTGGAGCAATACAAATGGGAGGGAACAACAACATAAGGACTGGGTCAAAGAACTGATTGATACAGTTAAATTCTGCCCAAAACAATAAACCTCTGCAGAGAAAAACTTTAAAAAGACTGAGAAAAAGATGCAAGACATGTATGGCAGAGTGCAGGAACTGGAGTGGGGTGGGGGCAGGGAAAGGGGAACATGTCTAATTAAAAAAAAAAAAAAACACCTAACCAACACATTCTAAATATGACATTTTTTATGTAGTATACATGTGAAGGTTTAATTATGTATTCATGTATATGTGTGTGTGTGCATGCATGTTTATCAGGCCATGCAGACCCTTTAAGCTAACCTGCAAGAATTTCAGTTCCTTTTTCCTATTGCACATTTGGCCATTCGTCCAGTGTTTGAGTCTGAGTACAGATCAGGCTATGAGAAAGAGGCTAAGTGAGGCTCTAACTCTTTCAGCGCTTGTCCTTGTAGCATTCGACATGCAGTGAGTCTTTGAAGCCCTTGCATCGGCTGACTTGATGAATCCCACACTGACATATCCCAGTGACCAGGCAGGACTGTAAGCATGTTTGTTTTCAACTGAAAATACAACCGGCATAATTTCAAGTCTGAGCAGATGGATTAGATGGGTCTAGCAACACCACAGCTATTTCTGGTGACTCTCCTGTTGGCCACTTCAAACGCTGATTAGTCACTTGGTACCATCACGCTCTACTTCAATTTGAGAATTGTAAATTCATGGAATTCTTTCTCAGAGGCTAAATCCACATGGGAATATGTTTTCTATGGCTGTCACTGATGACAATCCAATAACTTTGGAGGCCCTTGGATTAATGTTCATGTTCCTTAGTTTTCCATGAGCATCCCTATAATCCCCTAGTCGTTGTATACCCAGCCCAACTCAAAATGTCAAGGTCTCTGTCCATGTGAGTGTGAGACTATTCAGCCTAATTATCCAAGTTGTTTATTGTGTTAAAACATCTTTTTAATGTGTGTGGTATGTTCGTAAGTCATGTCTGTATGTATCAGAGTGGTACATATGTGTGCAATTGCATGTTCGTGTGTGTGGTGGCCATACTGAGTGTCTTCTTTGATTAATCTGCACTTTATATATTGAGACAGGTTCTTTCACCTGGACCCAGGGCTCAACGATTTGGCTAATCTAGCTAGTCAGTTTGCTATGGGGATCCCCTATCTCTGCGTCCCATTAGCTAGGATTATATTATGCCCACCCATAATTTACATGGGTCTAGGGATCCAGACTCTGGTCCTTACTCTTGCATACAGAGCACTTTATCTGCTCAGCTACCTCCCCAAGCCTGCAATTTGTTTATTCTTGACTGATTCCTTCATACACAAACTTCAACTCAACTCTGTCTCAGGCACCTCCAGGGTTCCTGAGCAAATATTGTTGGGAATAGGGAGACATAGTATTTGTTCTCACTCAACTTGAGTAACAATGATGGAATGTAGAGAATAAAACATCAGTAAGAGTCTTTGTGTCCCCTCTATATCTGTCCATTCTTGTTCAGTGACCTTCTGTCTGGGGACATCAGAAGATTCCTGTCACCCAAGTCATATGGCTCTTGAGGTACATTCTACGAAGCAGGTGACCACAGGGACTCACCTGTCCTCTTTAGTTAGCCTTAAATGTTTCTCAAGCCCCAGTGAGTAAATGAAGGGATTTTAATGTAAGTTACCATCGACTAGCCACATACTCAATCTCACCTAGGTCTAACAGAGAAGGCAGAACTGGAAAAGCCATTAGCAATCATATCAGTTGTTAAACAGATGATAACTACTTCCCAGAACCTGAAAAATCTAGGGCCACATTATAGTATTTATTATCATTTTGCTGTTGCTTTTTCAGCTCAAGATAGCCTTTATCTAGTGATCATCCTGCATCAGCCTCAGGACTGCTGGGCTTATAGGTGGCATGTGCTATCACTAGGCTGCCTGTGCCACTTTAATTTCTGTTGCTAGGAGAAAGTGCCTTTATCGAAACAGCAACTTAGGAAGGAAGGGGTTTATTTGGCTTATAATTCCAAGTTATTATCTGTCATTGAGGGGAACCCAAGGTTGCAATTCAAAGCAGCTAATCACATATCATCTACAGTTAAGAGCAGAGAGAAGTGAATGCATTCATGCCTGCCTTCTTGCTTTTATCTGTCTTTCTTCTGTTTTATATAGTTTGGGAACCCCTGCCTAGGGAATGCTGCTGCCCAGAATGGGCTAGATCTTCCTACATTAATTAACAATCAAGACAACCACCCCAAGACATGCCCATAGGCCATCCTGATCTAGAAAATTTCTCAGTTGAAGCTTTCTTCTCAGGTTATTCTAGATTATGGTAATTTGGCAAGTGATTACTATTTATTTATTTATCTATTTATTATTTATTCATTTGTTTATTTGTTGTGTGTTCACACCAGGCCATGTATGTGGAGGCTAGCAGACAACTTGTGGAAGTTATTTTTTTCCTTCTACCATGTGGGTCCAAAGGCTCTAACTCAGGCTTTTTAGGCTTGGCATCAAGTGCCTTTATGCAATGAGCCATTTTAGTAGCACAAGTTCACAATTAAAATCTAATTACCATGCCACCTAATGCTACATTATTATTGTTGTTGCTGCTGTTGTTGTTGTTATCTTTTTTGAGACAGGGTCTCCCTGTAGCTCTGGCTGTCCTGGAGCTCACTATGTAGACCAGGCTGGTTTTGAACTCACAGAGATCTGCCTGCCTCTGCCTCCTGAGTGCTGGGATTAAAGGTATGGGCACCGCCCAGCATAATGCTACATTGTTAACAAACTGACATTATCAAGATAATTATAAAAATCTACCATAAGGATTCTTATATATTGTTTCTAACCTTTGCAACAATCTTGCATGAGAGGTACTAGTAACTTGTATTTATTAAGAAGGCAAAGGAGTCAAAGACTCAAAGTGTATCAGTCAAGGCAACCAGCAGCAGGAGCCACCATTGGCTTTAAACCAAGGTTGGGATTTGAGACGTTCTCACACATCTGAGTCAAGATTTCTGAACTTTTCCCAAGTTTTTGGCAGTGCGTTTGTCCCTGGCTGGGAACACGTCTTTAACGATACATTGAAGACACAAGGAGTCCTGACATTCAGAGCTATTTGCAGAAGGAATGAAACCAAAGGTGGGGATTAAAAGAGGATGGCCCTGACTTTAATGTTGGTGGAGCCCACCTGCTGAGAACCAAGCTCCCTTGAATTATTCAGAGTATTGCTTTGCAACCCATTTCAGCCTTTCCCCTGGCAAAGGAGGCTCCACAGAAACATTTGTTATTGGTGCCAAGATGGTGTATAATTAATATTTTGATGCAGCATGTTCACCTGCCTTGATGTTGACTCTAATGATATTAACTTGGCTTGAAATGAGTAACGCTGTGCCGACGGTGTGCCGTCCCCACTTTTAGACAAGAAGCTGTAATTTATTTAATTATGGGACTGATGATTTATTGCTTTGTTACATGTTGTTGGTGGGCCATTTATGTAAATGAGGTACTTCTTGGTAGGAGCCAATGTCCATCCATGGTACAAGGAGAGCATACTGGAGGAACAGAAGAGAAGCGCAGATTCTACCTGGAATCAGTCTCCTCCTTCCATGACTCCTGGCAGACTCTGTCTTCCCTTTCTGCCTGTGGAGACTACAGAATAGACAAAGATTGATGAGCTAGTATTGGGAGATAGGAAAAACCAGGAAAGATATTCAAGCTCAGGCCATGGTCGTTTATATCCTAAAAAGCAAACCTCTCAGCAGGAAGGGGAAAGCAGAGCTGTTTTGTGTTTTGGAACACAGGCTGTGTGCATACAACTTCAGGAACATACCTCGGAGGTTTTTGGGTTTGGAAACAGTTGGCTACATGTAGAGATGGGTGATTTCTGAGTGGCTGCCATACTCTGCAAGTATGAAGACTGGTCTTAGCTGTCATAGGATGAGTGTTTCTTTCTTTTTTAAATTTATTTATTTATTTTTATGTGTATGGATGTACTGTCTGCATGCAGGTTTGTGCGCCCGTGTTTTGCAATGCCACGGAGGTCAGAAGAGGGTGTCAGATTCCCCTGGAACTGGAGTTAAAGACAGTTCTCAGCCGCCATGTGGGTGCTGGGGATCGAACCCAGGTCCTCTGCAAGAGCAGTCTGTGCTCTTAACCACTAGACCATCTCTCCCAGACCTGGATGAGTGTTTCTTTCATCCTCATAGCATGCCTTGAGAATTTGAACTGCAAGAAATAACCCGAGACATTCCCAGTGTAGCTCTCTTCATATTTCTAATCAAATGCTTTTATCAAGATGGCTGCTGCAGGATTTCTTTGAAAGGTATATTTTTTAGTTATGTGTATCTGTGTGTGTATATGTTTCTTTGTGTGTGCATGGTACATGTATGCATGCCAGAAGAGGATATCACATCTCCCTGGAGCTGGAGTTACAGGAGGTTGTGAGCTGCTTGATGCAGTGGCTGGGAACAAAACTGAAGTCTTTTGGAAGAGTAGCAAATGCTCTGAATGGCTGAGCCATCTCCCCAGGCTGAAATTCTGTCTCTATTGTGCTTCGTGTGCTGCGTACATCTGCTGTGTACCTTACCCCAAACATAGTACTGGAAGGAGAGCTTAGGGAATCCTGGAATATAAGCTTTTATACAATGACATATCTAGAATGGGAGCTCAATCTAAGCTCAAAATCCATTTGCAGTTCTCCTCTGTCTTGTGCATCCAGCCTGAAATTCATGCTGCAGGATAGTCTTAGTGTACCTGCATTCTGACCATGACCATCACTGGCCGTCAGCTGTGGAAATATCCACCTGTGGCATCATGCCAACACTAAAAACATTTCTGATTTTGCTGCATTTCGGATTTGGGAATGGAGATGTTCGAGCAAAGCCTGTCATCCCACACTCACAGGGGTCATCTATCCACTGCTACTCATCTTCATTCTCTTTCTTCTTGACCTCCTACTTTAGACCAAGAAAAAAACATCATAGCAGAATCAAGATTTCCAAGGTCCTTGCCTCTCTCAGGCACAGGCTACCTAACTGCAGATTTCTTTTTAAATCCTCATTCTGCAACATCCCCCTAGGCTCTGGGTTTACATATCAGGCAGGAAGATAATAAACATGCAAGCCATTTGAGAGCATATTTATCTTCACCCCATTTCACAAGGTACAGTTAATAAGCCTTTAATGAGGAGAAGGACGGGTTCTCCCTGCCTCTATATGTCTGATGAACAGAGTCACAACACCTCTACAGTGACCCAGCACGAGTACCATACAACTGAATTTCATGACTGACCCACGAAAATCACTTCTATTCCCAATGGAGGCTCCAAGGTCAGGGCATTGTGTACCATGACTAAATATCAGCTCTGCTTTCTAAGGTGGTGGGAAAATGCAAGGAGCACCACCACCTTTTAGGAGTGAGTTTACCTCACTTGTCCAGCCTCAGAAGCAAACCCACTGGGACTAGGGAGAAGCTCTGTTGGTAAAGTACTTGCCATGCAAGCATGAAGTCCTGAGTTTGCTATCTAGAACTCATAAAAAGCAAGGCACACCACTATGTGTTTATAATCCCGATGCTGGGTAGGCAGGGAAACAAAGATCCCTGGGGCTATAGCTGACTAGTCCCTGTCTAAAATCCAAGCAAGCAGGCAGACAAACAAAAACAAACTTGGATGATTCCTGAGGAAAGACACCCAAGGTTGATCCAATTTCGCTTCCGCATGCACACAAACACGTACCACACATACCCACACGTGAACACCCATCCACACAATGTCAGTCAACGAATGAAAACATGTTCCTAACCCATCATAGACACACCTGCCACTGAGCCAGCCAGCCTTCTCCACACCAGTTCTGCATGGCATGTTTCATTTATGCAGACAATATATGTGAGGGCCTCATTAGCACAGTGACTCCTACAAATATTGGCAGTCTACCAGCAAGCATCTCTGGTATTTGCTTTAGGTACAGGTGTGAACTGATGGAAAATTGATTTCTGAACAAGCCTCAGGGCTGTCCCAACGGTGTAGGCAGAGAGATCTAGCAAACTGGTTCATTTCAGTGCCATTAGCCAAGCTAAAAAATGAAAAGAGATAAAAATTGCAAGTGGAATTATCCTTTCTAGCTGCTAAGTAGATAATATGAATAATGGAGCCAAATGACTAGCAAACACCCATTTGAGCCCCAGCAGCCTCAATGGTATGCAACTGTAATTCACAGCCAACGCTTTTCAGAGAATGACATTCAAAACAAGCTACACAGGAAGAGCCCTCTTCCCTCCCAAGCCTGTACCACACACATCCCACTGTGATCACATGGGGGGCTTTCTGCCTTGCAGTCATGAGCTTGAAACCACTTTGCCTTCCCCTTCCCTCCATGTTAAGAGCTCCAGAAACAACACTGGGGTGTATTAGACAGTGTAGAGATGATAAATGAAAAGAACACCACCTCAGGTAATTTGGCCACATTTCTGCCACTCACTGTCAACCCACACGGGGCCCTTCAGACATAGGCAACTTCTAATTAGAGGGTTGGAGAAAAAGGAAGGAGGGGAGAAGAGGAAGGAGAGTGGAAAGGGGAATGTGCAGAGGTTCTCTGTGTCTCTCCTACAGCAACGATATATAATCACAGGGATGAAGGGGGATACGATTTATTGTCCTGTTTGCAATGGTCAGTAATACACGCATGTTATGTTTGGAGTTCAGCCAGCACGAACAAACCAGAATGGAGCTCTGATCACTAATGCTTCCATCTATTGCAGACTGTGTTAAAAAACAGACCAGGGCTGGAGAGATGGCCTAGTGGTTAAGAGCTCCGACTGCTCTTGCAGAGGACCCGGGTTCGATCCCCAGCACCCACATGGCGGCTGAGAACTGTCTTTAGCTCCAGTTCCAGGGGAATCCGATGCCCTCTTCTGACTTCTGCGGCATTGCACAACACAGGTGCACAAACCTTCATGCAGACAGTACATTCATACACATAAAAATAATAAATATAAATACAATAAAAAATAAAGTATCCTACAAGTTTAAAAAAAGACTGAGACCATATAGAACAAGTAGAACATTTCTCCTGTTCTTGTAGTATAACAGAATAGTTTATAACATAGATTTTAGAGTAGGTCAGATGCTCTGACTGTGGAGGGTACACATATGTGCAGATTTGTGTGAAGGCCAGAGGTCAACGTCATGTGCCTTTCCTCAGGAGCCATCCACCTTGTTTTTCAGTGACAGGTTCTCTAACTGGCTGGGAACTCACTGATTAGGTTGGGCTGGCAACCCAGCAAGCACCAGGGATCCGCCTCTCTCTGTCTTCCCAGTGTGGGATTACAAATTTACCACCACACCTGGGATTTCTACTTTAGTTCTGGAGATCAAAGCCAGGTTCTCACACTTGCATGGAAAACCCTGTTCCAATTAAGCCAATCCCCCTCATTTTGCTTTTGTGTTTTAGTGGTCTATGTGTGAGTGTGTACAGGTGTGTGTGTGTGCATGTATGTGTAAGCCAGAGGTTAGTCTCTACCTTTGTCAGGTGTTGTTCACACCTTTTTAGCTGTCTCTAGTGGTCTGTCACCCACCAAGTAGATCGTGCTGATTAACCAGTGAATCCCGGATACCTGGCCATTTCTGCCTTTCCCTCGCTAGGATCGTTAAGAACACACTACAGCTTTCTATGTGTTATGCAGATCAAACTCTGGTCCTCAGGCTTACAAGGTGGGAACTTTACCTAGAAGGCTGTCTCCTGAGCCCCAACACCCCTGTCTTAATATCCTCCCAGTGTATGTTCTTAACTTGTTATCTGAGTTAGTGGCACTTTTTCTAAGAGGTAAGTGAGAGAAGCAGGTCAGGATGGTTTAAGGGGAAGAACACCTGGAAGAGGATAATCAAGTATTTGGCAAAATAACAAATGCTTGAAATATCAAGAGGCCTTATGACCTTATGACTGACTCTCCCTGCTCCAGTCTGATAGAAACCTTACAGTATGCTTCAAGCTCTTTTAAGAGAAGGGGCACAGTTCAAGGACTAGAGATGACCCCCAAACCGAAGCGGGATGTCACACTTGCCTATCAGAAAGGGAGACCAAAATGACCTTGTTGGATTTTCCCCTAAACCTTCCACATTCAATTATGTCCATCTGTCTCAGATACTAGATGGGCTCATTTCCGCACAGACTGGGCTCAGTCCCAGAACTTGTCAATACTTGTGAATTCAGATGAAGGTGGCTCTTCCAAAAGTTAAAACTCTGGGGTGACACCTTGAATTTGGAAGTTTTGCTTCATAGTGAATATTCTTTTCCTACTCAGAAGCAGGTATTAACAAACTGTTCCATAGATGGTCCATCCAGGTGCTGCCTGTCCCCTTACCTCCTTAGGGCCAATTTCTTTGTATTTTGTTTCTATTCAAACCAGGCAAGAGGCAGGGTAGCTTCAGCAAATGGAATTTTCTCAGATCTAAATGGGTTCATAGGCTAGTGTTGAAATCCTATGCAGGTTACTGAACCTCCTTCATTTTGAGATTGTGGATATAGTTCAATGGGAGAGTGCTGGTGGTCCAGCATGTCTGAGGCCCTGGGTTCAATCCTCAGTAAGGATCAAAAAGTGAAATTAAAATAAACACAAATGACAATAGAAATGCTTGCTCATTTTCATTTTCCTTAAAGGTTTTCCTTGGAAGTGCTACGAGAAACACATGGAAAGCGTCCACATGATCATTGGAAGGTCTCTGAGAACACCGAATTCAAACGGCTTTGAGGATACCAGGAACATTACCACCACTGTCTCCCACTCACACCATCACAGCCATAGTCCAAAAGTCGCACACTGTACCTCCTTCCCTCTGTCTGCACAACTCGCCTCGCTTGCTATAAATTCTAGAAAATAAAATACTTCAAGATCCAAACTCTCTGAGGTTCACTTACCCTGTTTGTAAATTAGGGCTCATAACAGTATCCCATTTCTTAAGTTTATAGTCACAATCCAGTTGGATAATAGCTGGCTTACCCCAGTATGTGGCACGGAGCAAGCATCTTTTAAATTTACTGGCTCCATATTAATATAATTTATTGTATCTCATTGCAAGCATTTTCCACCATCTGCTCCATGGATGTTAATACTAGATTTCTTTTTGTGTCAATGGGACAGTGTGTGGATCTGTCTGCAGATGTTACAATGAGCTCTATCCTAGATATACATGTATGCATATCCAAAACTTGATAAAACTCAGAGGAAAAATGAACAGCCACATACTTCATGCCCGGGTCTGTTCTGGGGTTTTCTGTTCAAATGTGGATGCTTGCCGGGATGCAGCAGGAGTCCTTCAGACAGTGCCCAGGGTGGGGACTGACTAGCAAGGACACTTCAGTCAGGATGCTTCCAATCCTTCATTTTCTCCTGCAATGAATTTTGATTATATATTTCCCCTATCTTAATTACTTTTGGTTGTCCCCCCATTCATGAGGCTAAATAACATCACGCCCCGCTTCCTGTTCACATCGCCTAAATACTCATCCGCTGGTGTCTGCCTCTGGACACCAGCAGTGGACAGGCAATGAAAATTCAACATCTTTAATCTCTCCTTCAGAAACCAAAGCTTCCCTTCCCTTAATCTGTTCCCTCTTCCACTGCCAACTTTTCTCCAAGCTGTCCCCACCTTTCTCCTACTAAAGGGACCAGAAATAAATGCTCCAGACGAGGGGTGGGTGAGCTGATAGCTAGGAAAGCACAAAAAAAAAAAAAAAAAAAAAAAGTGAAGAGAGACTGAGAGCAGAGAGGCAGCCGCAGAAGTGGTGAGAGAGAAATGGCAGCAGAGGTAAGCTGCCGTGTCTACCTTCTGGGAAACCGTGGCTCATCCTGCTCATGCCATGAATGAGACATCAGCTTTGGAATTACACCATATTGAAACCCATGCCTGACGCTGTGGTACTTGCCCCACCTCTGGTCCGTATTTTTTTCCTCCTGATTTTTTTAACCAGGTCCATTTCAAGATTTGTTTTATTCACTTCCCCCACTTTACAAAATGCAATCACTGGCGCTTTTAAAATGTATTCCCATTTTTATTCTTCCTGTCAATATTTCTACTCTATACAGAGTAGGTTTATGTAATGTCTTCCATCCTTGCTCTTGTTTCTAGCACCTTCTAATTTAATATCATCTGCAAATTTCATTAGCATGAGATTTACTTTCTCTTCCAGATCATTAAAACAAAATCAACAAGAATAACCTCACCTAGACCAAGTTTGATGAATCTCTCTTGAATTGTCCCCAGATGGCAGCCAAGTGGGAACATCACCATTTATCATTTTCTTTTGTTTATAATCTCAGAGCCAGGTTTCATCTAAGCTGATTAGAACTAATCGTAATGGCAAAAGAAATAAAATTAAACTCCAACATCAATAGCCTCACTAAAGACCAAATCTATAGCAACTAATAATTTGTTTATCCATCTCTGTTTTGAATACTCTTCCACAAGACCACTCCCAAGGTTCCTTCCTCAGGATAAATAAGTCTGGCCTTTGGTGGATATTTTAAGAGCACATGAAGGGGATTAAATCCCTTCCTCCCAACTGCTGAAAGTCTACGCAGTCTTCATCTTCTGTGGGGTATGTGTGTGCATGTGTGCATATATGTGTGGTCTATGTATGTGTGTGCATGTGCTTGCAGTGGCATTTGCATGTTTATGCAGAGGCAAAAAGTTGACATTGAACACCTAACTTAATAACTCTCCACCTTTTCTTTTGACAAAGGACTTCTCATTGAACCTGTAACTCATTGATTAGGCTACTCAAGCTAGCCAGCAAGCCCAAGAAGGCTCCTGCATCCACCTCCCAAGTGCTGAAATTAGAGACATGCATCATAATACCTCACTTTCTACATGGGTTCTAGGTTATAAAACACAGGTCCTTACGCTCATGTGCCAAGTGTTCTACTGACCAAGACATCTCCCCAGTCTCTCCCGTCAAAACTTCAAGATGGCAGAAGACTCTTATGCAAGGTGTCAGAGGATGCAGGTGCTCCTCTTCTGGAGAGGTAACTCTTTGTAAATTGTCAAAGCCTTGCTTATTTAACTTCTGATGTGCAAGAATCCACAGTCTTCCCCAAGGCAGAAGGCTTTCACCACCAGCCTTGACACTTGGCGAGCATGTGCTGTTAATGAACTTCTATTTACAGTTTTAATGAGGATAAAGCAGTGATTTCCTTAGCTAGGTGCCAGATCCAGAGATTGATAACCAGTCTAATCCTAATATAATTCCCTTAATAATGGCTAAAAAGCACTCAAGTACCTTAATACATCAAGATGTAAATGTCTTATAATACCCATAAACACTCCCAGAAATCTAATAGAGTTAATTCCACTAAGATTGAAACAAGGAAGAGATGGTATAAAAATCAATCTGGCTTTACCTCCAATGATCGATCACCCCCTCCTGCCAAGGATCAATTAATTTTGCACTAAGGAAACGTTTAATGAAGTTTCAGACTAAAGGGACAGAAAACAGAAGACTAACTGCTTCAGACGCCCTCAAGGGCTTGGACCTGCTTCACATGCATGCTGATAGATGAAAATTTAAATGTCAACCACCCATCATTTAAGAATCCATATCAAGAATAGCTTGTTGATCTTTTATGAACCTCCCAGAGCCTTTAAACTTTCTTCAGAAGATACCTGGGTTCCATCCTGTTTCTTTTTTTTTTTTTTCTGATGTAAGCCCAGCAACACACTGTTCTGAGTGACATGCAAATATCTGTTCTTCCTTCATATTTTACATTACGGCTAAAGGATTATAAGAATAAGTGCACAGAAAAAATAACTACATAGATGATGATCAAATAACCATGTACAGAAAGATAAGGAACTCCTGATGTGGGTCACATGTAGGACCAAAAATATTGATCTTGGACTGGCAAGGCAGCTCAGCTGGTAAAAGCTCTTGATATCAAGCTGATGACTTGAGTTCAATTCCAAGAACCCACATGGTAGAAAGGATTATCCTACTCCTACAAGCTGTCCTCTGCCCTCCACATGCGCGCGAGCGCGCGCGCGCACACACACACACACACACACACACACACACACACACCGCACATAATAAAGAAATGTAAAAAAGAATAATAAATAAAAGCATTGATTTCATGAAAGTTGAGAGTTGAACAATAATTATGGGGAATGTGGGAACAGGAAGAAGGAAAATGAGGAATTGAACAATGGACTTTAAGTTATGATTAGACTGCAGTAAAGAATTCAGGTAAGCACGGTCAGATGATGACTATGGATCACAATAATTTTAAACATTTTCTCCATAAAGTAATTACCCATTCGAAGAGCTATATGGGTTCAACTTAAACATTACATGATGTTACATGATGAACATATGGACATATTGTTGAGTCTCAAGATACTAAGTCATGGACTTGACTCAGTGATCAAGCACTTGCCTAGCATTCATGAAGCCCTGGTTTCTGGCTCCCTTTTTTGGTATGACAAAAAATGACAAAGAAGAAACAAAGTAGATAAGAAGCTCCAAAGAGAACCATGGGTTAAGATGATATCATCACCAATTCTGAAACTAAATAGCAGTTTGTTAAGCTGGAAAGGAGTGTACTGACGTTCTCTGGATGGAGTCGAGTGAAATTCTGTACAGGTTGTGCATGGGCTTTTTGTGGAGCCCTGCAATTTGCTTCAATTGAAGGAGACAAAAAAAAAAAAAGAGCTTAGAGGAAACTTACAGCCCAAGAAGCCATTTTTAGCAGGAATTTAAGGAATTTAGGAAGGAATTTAAGGTGCACACTCACTTCTTGGAATGGGGGCAGGAAATTGCCTGCAAGGAGGAACCATCTCTCAAAAAGAGGTAGAGTTCCGGGGTGATGTGTTCACAAAGCGCAGGCCTGCAAATTTACTGCCCCTCTTTATAGCTTTCCATAAAATCCCTTCACGCAAAATGGCAATGCAACACCCCATTTATACAGCATAAAAATTAAGCGACTAATGGACTATAGCCAATGAACTCCTACCCACTTATGAATGAAAGGAACTTCAGCTTTTAATTCGTTCAGCTCAAGGAGTAGAACGGCGTCACCCACCAGTGATGGCTTGAAATTAAATTTCTGGCCAAAGTGAACCATGAAAGGCAGCTGATGTGAGGGTGGCCTTCCTTCCTCAAGGGCCCTGCAGCCCCTGCTGAGGCCATCCAGCAAACTTGGAAATTTGGAAAGTGATCCCTGCCAGGATCTCATTGGGCCTCCGTGCTGATCTTCAGTGAATAGACCATCTTCTTTCTTTATCCTCCGTGGGAAAGGGTACAGGGGACAGATCAGAATGTCTAGCATTCAGAAGCCAAGAATGAAGCACCAAAGCTTTTGAAATTTGTTTGTAATTATACCATTTACAAATCACCGCAAAATTTGAATTATTTTTAGAACATAGGTCATGTCATTCTACTGAGATGGAATTATTGTGTTTTACTAAGTTAAGAAGAGAGCACTTCTGTGGGCCAGGGAGGTAACTTCATGGACAAAGTACTTGCTATACAAGTGTGAGAAGCTGAGTTCATGTGCAAGGCCATGAGAAGCTGGGACAGGTAACTCATGGTTATGATCGATCCCAGCATTCCTGGCTTACGCAGCATTGAATAGCAAAGAGAAGCTGCCTGAAAGTGGGAAAGGCAAGGGCGGACATCTGAAGTTGTCTTCTGACCTTCACACATGTCTTGGTATGTGCTTGCCTTCACTTACACACACACACACAGACATGCACATGTACCTACATCATACATACACGCAACACAAAACTACAACAGTAGATATTTTTAGTTTCCTTTCTGCTGTTATGATAAAACACTCTGACCACAAGCAACTTACAACAGAAGAGAGTTTTATCTCAGCTTACAAGTCACAGGCTGTCACTGTGTGAGTGAGGTCAGGAACTCAAGCAAGAACCTGAAGCAGAAATCATGGACTGCTTGCTGCTTTGTTGCAGGTTCATGCTCAGCTACTTTTCTTAGAGACCCCAGGGTCACCTGTCTAGGGATGGCGCTGTCCACAGTGGGTTAGGCCCTCCAACATCAATTAGCAATCAAGACAATCCCCACAGACATGCCCACTGGCCAATGTGATCTGAGCAATCCCTCAACCAAGTACCCTGCTCAGGTGACTCTAGGCTGTGTGAAATTGACAGCTAAAGCAAACCAGGACATGTTTTAACCAAAGGAGTCTGCTCCCCAGTTCTGCTTTGAGCATCTATCCCATGCCTAGATCTGCACAAAAAGCGGAAATGTGATACGTGTGGTGTGTGCCTACATGTAATTTCGAGTCTCATAAGGATCTGAGATGAAGACCCAAGGGGATGAGTTGAAGCAAAGAGATCACCCTAGAGAAGAGATGAGCAAGACACAGCTGGACAAGAGTTAAGGAGGGGCAGGACAGCTGGGAGACCTGCTGAGAGATACATGCTTACCCAGTCTGTGCATGGGTAAATCTGAATCCAAATTTAAATTTTATTACACTGTTTTTAACTTATCTGTATGCATACATCGGTGCTTGAGTGGAATCCAGAGGACAAATTGTGGGGTTGGTTCTCCCCTTCCACCATGTAAACCATGGGAATGGAACGCGGGTCATTAGGCTTGGCGGCAGGAGTCTTTCCCATGGAGCCATCTTGCAAATGCAGACTCCAACAACTCAGCCAAGACTTAGGAGAACAGAGGCGAGATAATAAGGAAATCAAGGTCATCCTTAGCTACTTAGCAAGTTGAAGGTTGGCCTGGGCTACACGAGACACTTAACTGTCACTATGAAGCACATATTTATTGGCTAATGAGCCTGTGTCCCATGGGGGAAGCATGTAAGTGCCTGCTCTAGAAATCTGTTCTGCAACTTCACATGGGAAAAATGTTTATCTAAAAGCTCGCTGATCAACATCCTGAAGACTTGTCCCCGGAGTTATTGCCACTTCCCTGTGTTTTCCTTCATTGCAGATGGAAAGGCGCTGAGTGGGAGGTGATACACCTTTTTGTGTTGCTTTTTATTGAGAGACAATTTCTGGATGTCTTTATGGGATGCAGGTGGTGGTAATCTGATACAGCCTATAGCATATCATGACCAATGGGGGGGGCAACCAGCAGGTCCATCTCTGGACAGATTAATCAATCTAAGGTATTAATTTAATACTTTAGCCATTTAGAACTGTAACCCAGAGGGCGGTAAGCCGCAGTTACCCTATTGTGTAAAGCACACCAGGTTGAAATGCTGTCTCTAATTGTATTTTCTGCCCCTTATCAAAGTCTTTCTGCTCCCTCCTCTTCTTGCCATTCCCAATCTCTAGTCCCTATTTCTTATATCTTTCCCAAAAAAAGGACCTTCCAATTTCTACAAGTGAGTGGGTACATGTAGTATTTGTCTTTCTCCATGTGGGTTATAATACTTCACCTAATGACTTCCACATAATTCCAGGCTGCCACAAATGTCAGGATTTCTCTCTTTGGTAGCTGAAAAATATCCCACCATATATCTTACTGCATTTTTATTATCCAGCCATCTATCAAGGACATCTAGGTTGATCCTATATCTTAGTTGTATAATGTTGTAATAATGCCATCAATTCAGACAAGGGAGAGCAGACCTCTATCAGCAGAAGGATTCTTCACACTGCCCTTCCCTAACCATGCCTGTGTCCTGCTTGCTCCTACCCTCCCTAATATCTAACAATGACTAATCTGCTTCCTCTTTTAGTCATTCCTGAGTTAATAGAAATTTATTCATGTCGCTATAGAGGACTAACTTTCTCTGAGGCCCACTCTGCATTAATCCATGTGGAAGGGTGCATGGAACCCACAATTCACTCTGCTTACTAACAGAGCAGTACACTCTGGTAGGAACAGAATAGTATTCCATGGATTGTATAACCATTTACCTTATAAACACGGCTCAGTGATTTTTCAATTTCTGGTTAATATGCATAAAGCATCTATAAACATTAATGAACAGCTTTTTGTGTGATCATTAACTTTCAGTGTTAAGGAAATAACATTCAGGAAGCCAAGCCCTAAGTAGTATGTTTTGTTTTGATAGAAACTGCTAAACTTTTCCAAAAGTAGCTGTGAGGTGAACCATTCCCCCCAATGATGATTAAGGGCTCTAAACACTATACATCCTTGCCAGTGCATCACTATTTTTTTTAGAAATTCTTTTTTAATTACATGTGTATGTGTGCCTGTGCATGGGTAGACGCACATGAATGCAGGAGCCTATGGAGGCCAGAGGAAGGCATTGGATCCCCTGGAGCTGGAATTAAAGGTGGTTGTAGGCTGACCTGTGTGGATGCTGGGAGCTGAACTCAGGACCTCCGTAAGATCACTATGTGCTCTGGTTCACGTAGCGATCCCTCAAGCAGCCTGAGATGGTGAGTCATGACTTCTGACTGTTTGCCAACTGGATTGTTTGGATTTGTTGTTGTTGTCATTGTTGAGTTTACAAAGTTCTTTATTCTAGAAATTGGTCCTTTCTCAGACAAATGACATGAAAAAGTTTACCTCCAATCTGCAGCATTTCTTGTCCTTTGATTTATGTGTTTTGTTGAACAAATGTTCTGTTAAAATATGTGTTAAAATCCAATTTACTGTTTTCTTTCTACTGTGGGTTGTGGTTTGGGTCACTCCTAAGACTCTTTTGGTACAACTTTAAACCTCAAAATCTGAGAAATTCATTTTATTTTCTAAAAGTGTTACAGTTTTATGTTTTACATTCAAATTGATGCTCCATTTTGAGTTTGTTTTTGTGTAGGACATGAGATGTTGGTCAAGGACATCCAGTTGGCTTCCCAGTTGCCCCCTGGCCATATGTTGAACTAAAAGGTCACCTTTCCTCTCGTGAATTGCTTTTCCACCTTGTCAAAAATCAACTGACATATGTATGAAGGTCTATTTCTGGGTTCTGCATTCTGTTTTATTAACCTCTCTTTCTGTTCCTCTGCCAAGACCATGTAGTTTTTATTATTCTAAATAAATAAATCTTGTGTCCAAGTCGACTCCTTCCTCCGCTTTATACTGCATATTAGAATCATTTAGCTATTTTAATTCCATTGCCTACCCATTTATCTTGTACAATAACTTTCTCAAAAGCTACAAAAAGAAATCGTACTGGGTTTGTGACAGACTAATATTAAGCCTTTTTATCAGTCTGGGGAGAACAGACATCTTTGCTGACTATTGTGATGCATGAATATGGTAAATTTTCTGAAATGAAAAAAATAGCTTTGTAGTTTTCAGCCTGTAAGTTTTGTCTTGTCAATGTTTTAATATTTTAATTTTTTATCTTATTATTTTCCCAGTACCCAGAAGAAAGGATCAGCTCTCCTGAAGCTGGATTTACAGTCAGTTGTGAGCCACCAGCCACGGGTGCTGTGAAGAAAATCCAGGCCCTCTGTAAGAACAGCAAGCACTCTTAACCACCTGGCCATCTCTCCAGGCCCTCGTTTCTGTTTTCGTATATGCATATATATTATATATACACATGTGATTTGATGTACCTATATAAAATCTAGGATTCAGAAATAAGAGAAAATACTAGATGGATGATTTTCTGAATATAATTTATTTCGTGTAATATCACCCCTAGTTTCCTCCATTTCCCACAGGTGACATAACTTCGGTCTTTTTTTTTTTTTTTTTTTTTTTTTTTGGTCCGTTTTTTGATACTGGGTCTCCCTGGAGCCCCAGCTGTCCTGGAATTTGCTCTGTAGGCCAGGCTGGCCTTGAACTCACAAAGATCCACCTGCCTCTGCCTCCCAAGTGCTAGGATTAAAGGCGTGCGCCACCACGCCTGGCTAACTTCAGTCTTTTATATCTGAATGAAATAACTTCAGTCTTTTATGCCTGAATGAAACTCCACTGTGTACATGGAATCACATTTTAAATTTTGTTTACTTTGTTTGTGTATGAGTGTATTGCCTGAATGTATGTAAGTACACCCATGTCCTGAAATGCCTGTGGAGGTCAAAAGAGGGCATAAGATCCCCTGAACTAAAGTTATAGTCAATTAACTACCATATGGGTGCTGGGAATAGAACTCAAATCCTCTGCAAGAGCAGCCAGCACTCTTAAACTCTGAGCCATCTCTCTAGCCTCAGAATTACATTTTTTTTTAACCCACCTCTCTGTCGATGTGTGTTTTTATAGTCATTGCCAACAGAACTGTGTTTTTAACTTTGGTGTCTATGTGTATCTCTAATGCTTCAGGGTTTTCTTGATACTTGATATTGAACCCCCTCTCTTCCTGTTTTACAAATAAATGATGTCATGATTAGGCAGCTGAATTGTCAAGACATTGTGTGTACCCTAATACAATGGGACAATAGAGATTCCTCTTCAGCCTGTTGACAGGGCATAGCACACTGGGTTAGTGTTGACTACTGAAATATTTGCATCTCTGGGATAATCGATTGGTTTGAAAAATTCTTTCAACATATAGCTGAATTTTGGTGGTTAATATTTTGTTATCATCAAATATGTATCAACACACACCTATGTGGCCATGAACAAAATGAGCTTGGGGCTGCTTTTGGGTTTTTTTTTTTTCTGTCTCCTCTCTTTTTGATGTGTTTGTCAGGCTTTATTTTCAGAGAAATATCTGCTCCATTAATGAATTTGGAGCTGCTCTGTTTGTTTTCACCATTTGGCAGAATTCTCTGAGGAACACTTCTGGATGAAATTTATTTTGGGGGAGATTTTTAGCTAGAAAGTCAATGTCGGGGGCTGGAGAGATGGCCTAGCGGTTAAGAGCGCCGACCGCTCTTGCAGAGGACCCGGGTTCGATCCCCAGCACCCACATGGCGGCCGAGAGCCGTCTGAAACTCCAATTCCAGGAGAACTCCAGTTCCGGGGGAATCCGAGACCCTCTTCTGACCTCCGCGGCATTGCACGACACGGGTGCACAAACCTGCATGCAGACAGTACATTGATACACATACCAAAAAAAAAAAAAGAAAGTCAATGTCCTTGGGAGTGAAGCAGATACTCAGGTTACTTCTAACTTTGGCGTAGATTCCGCCCTTCCATTCCATTCTGATGTCTCTCTTTCCTTCTCATCGATTTTGCTAGAAATTTTTTTATAAAGTATTTTTATTGATGTTTTGTGCGTTTCGCATTTGTCAATGTTTCCCCTCCCGGATCCAGGATTTCTTTTTGTTTCCTTTTGTCTGTTCTTTCAGTGTTCCCATCTCATTAAGTTATGCTGATGTCATTAGAACTTCCTTCTTCTTTTCTTTTGGGTTTTGTTTCTTCTTTCTTAGCGTCCTCATATTATTTTTTTCACTTTTTTCTTCAGAAAATTTATTTTACTATTCTTTTCTTTTTAAGTTTTACAAATTTATTTTTATTTTATGTGTATGAGTGTTTTACTTGAAGGCATGTCAGTGTACTTGTGTCGTACAATGCCCATGGGGGCAGAGGCAAGCATCAGATCCCCTGAAACTGGAGTTACAGGTGGTTGTTACCCACCATGTGGGTGCTAGAAACATAACCCAGGTCTTCTGCCAGAACAACCAGTACTTGTAACCACTGAGCCACCTCTCCAGCCCCTTAACTATTCTTTCAAGTAGAAAATCAAGTGAATTTTTTTTTTTGGTAAGTAATCTTTTAGACTTTTCTTCATTTGAGGATTCGTTAGATTTCTCCTTTGTTCTTAAAGGAATTTTTTCTGAATACAGATTTATGAGCTGACGTATCTTCTTTTAATACCTGAAAAATACTCTGCTATTTCCCCCTTTTCTTTTACAGTGTCTGATAATGTTCTAGTTTGTCTTCCATTGCTGTGACAAAACACTCTGACCAACACCAACTTGGGGAGGAAAGGGTTTATTCAGCTTACATCTCCTGGGTCACAGTTCATCACTCAGGGAGCCCAAGGCAGGAACTCAGGGCAGGAACCTGGAGGCAGGAGCTGAAGCACAGGCCATGGAGGAATGCTGTTCACTGGCTTGCTCCCCTGGCTCATGCCCAGCCTGCATTCTTATATGGTACACAACAACCTGCCCAGGGTGGCACCACTCATTGTGGGCTGGGCCCTCTCCACACAGCTCGACAATCAAGACAATACTCCATGGATGTGGCCACAGGCCAATCCAATGGATCCAATTTCCCAACTGAGGATCCCTCAACCCAGGTGTGTCAAGTTGACACTAAAGCTATCCAGCACAGATAGGAAGTCGGTTCTCACTCAAATCTTCAAATTATTTTTTTTTTCTCTAGAAGTGCATGTCCCATTTCTTCCCATCTACTACTCACAAGAGTATTATATATATATATATATATGTATATATAATATTATATATATATATATAGTTTTAAGTTTTTAGAAGTTTCACTATCACATATCACTTGTTATACTGTTAAGCTTATTTGAGCTTATTTATTCAGCTATTGGAATCTGTATATTTGTGTCCAGCTCTTTTATTTGTATTGAGCAATAAGACTGGAGGAAAGTATGTCTATTTATTTCATTTCTGATATTGATGTAGTACTTGTTTTTAATTACTTATCTGCATGTCTGTTCACTGGGTATCCTTGCAGTGAAGCATAAGACCCATGAGAACAAGCACCTGCCTGCTTCCTTTTCCACTGTACCCCAAAGCTCAGTGCAGATTGTGATCTACAGTAGCTATTAGATACCCATTGTGAGGAGTGCAGATTGTGATCTACAGTAGCTATTAGATACCCATTGTGAGGAGTGACCAAGAGAATGAACTTCTAAGCTTCCCAGTCCACCTTCCCATGATAAGCCCTGGAGAAGAGAATGCATACTCCAGATTCAAGTGTGGTTTGTCTTTGTCAGTTCTGATCCAGGTTTAGGGTAGATTTCGTGGATTTACACAGAGGACCTCAGCTTAGTGCATGATCACAAGCTCGGTAGGGCTCTACGAGGTACAATCTAGAGTGATGGATATAAGGGTACCAGTAAGTAATCTGCTTCATCTGACCTATACTGTTACCACTGGCAACAAAAGGAGTTCCCTCAAAATTATATAAATCTACAGACAAGTATTTGAAATGGAAACATTTGAATAAACAGAAGAAATTGTCACTCTGCTGTGGAGGAGGCAGTTGCTGGAACATGATCTGTGCTGGACTTATGCATTTTAAAACATAGCACCAGGGCTGCTGTTTACCTAGCACCAGGCCATTAATACATTCAGCCCAAGAGGGAGGCAATTTTAATATTAATAGGCTCTTTATGAGAATTTAATAACAAAGTCCTAGCTTCCTTGTGTTTCCAGACACTGGGGTTAATTACTTCAAACGGGTTGGCAGGGAAAAGGTCAAATTTTAATGCTGACCTTAACAGTTTGGGATAAATATAAAAATGTAATAGCATATTTCAAATCACGAGGCTCACTGTGCTTTAGCCTTACAAACTGTCACATGATGTCCAACCTGTAGATTTTCTTAAATTTAATTTTACTTTTATGTGTATGTGTGGATTTCCCCACATGTCTGTGTGTGTATGACACATGCGTGTAGGTCCCCACAGAGGCCAGAAGATTAAATCCAATCTCCTGGAGCTGGCGTTACAGGCAGTTCTGAGCTTCCCATCACGGATGCTGGGAACTGGATTGGGTCCTCTGGAAGAGCAGCAAATGCTCTTAAGCACTGAGTCATCTCTCTGGTCCCCATTTGTTCTGTTCTAAGCATGGGTCTCTTCTATTATTTCCAAGTTTTCTGCTCTTCTACCAGGAGCTTCCCAATAATACATTATGGTGAAAAATGTATTTGATGCGCTGGCTTCAATGTTATATAAAAGACTCTTCATACTTTTCACAAAAGTCTCATTTAGGCCAGTTAGGAGGCTGCAGCAGTGAGGTCACAAGTGCATGACCTGTCTGGGCTACAGAAAGAGTTCAAAGCCAGCCTGGGTAAGCTAGTGAGACGCCGTCAAAAATACAAAGTTAAAGCAAGGCTGGGGATATAGATCAATGGTGGAGTCCCTGCCTAGCATATGCATGCCCTTAGGTTCAGTACTCAGTACTACAATATGAAAAAGAAAAGGAAAGGAAAAGTATAAAAGTAATGGACAACCAGAAATTTCCATGGTGTGGGTCCCTTACCCTGCAGTGAGGGAGGCATGAAGCCTGCAAACTCCTCACATGGTGTAAGAAAGGACATCATAAGCACCAGGTCGGATCCTGGGGTTGGAGTCTGTCAGGAGATGGGTGACTGCTAGTTTTAGCAGATCACCAGAAAGATGAGGTTCAGTTTGTTGAGCTGGAAAATGTGGCCCTGCCTTGTTAGAGTGCACACCGTGTGGTTAGATGAGGACAGTCGACAGGGCCTGGCTGCTGTTACTCGGTCCTCCGGCTCCCACAGTTTTCCCCTTTACCCACATTTGCTGCCTCTTTTTGTTTCTTGGATCCAGCTCATAATCCATCTGTCTTGAGCTATGAGGTCAGTCTTAGAGATGCTTCTACATTCTCAGTGGCTACTGAGACTCTACTGAAATCATGTATTAGCCTGAACAGAGCTGCCACTGTTCAGGGAAAACCATTCACCTATGATGTTCATGATAGTCTAAAGAACTGGGTCTCTCCATACCCAACAACTCACTTTTCTCTTGATTTGGGGGATAAGGGCTTGCTATGTAGAGCTGGCCTCAAACTCTTTATCTTCCTGCCTCAGCTTCCAGAATGGTAGGATTGGAGGTATATGCCACCTATACCTGACTCCATTGAATTTTACTTATTGCCTGTTGATTGAATACCTAGAACTCTGCTGAACATAGAAGAGTCAGAAGTAACTCCAAAATATATCAAGAAACAAAATAATACTATTAATTATAATAACATGAAAACAATGATGGTTTAATTTCTATTGCTGTGCTAAAATACCCTGACGAAAAAGCAACTTGGGGAAGAAAGCTTATTTTAGCTTAAAATTTCAGGTTGGGGGCCAGAGAGACGGATCAGCAGTTAAGAGCAATAGCTGTTCCTGCAGAAGACCCAAGTTCAAATTTCAGCCGTCTGGAACTCCAGTTCCAGGGGATCTGACACCTGCTTCTGTTCTCCACGGGCACTCACACATGTGTAGTCATAACACTCATAAATAAATAAATAAATAAATATCCAAGTTCTACCCCATTACTGAGTAAGCACACGAGGCAGGAAATTGAAAGAGATAGTCACATGACATTGAGTCAGGAGCAGAGAAAGAATGAGTGCAGACATGTTCACTTGCCTTCTTGCTTGTACTCAGCTCCAATTCTCTACTGTCATACATCCTGGAAACCCCTGCCTAGGGAATGTTGCCCCCTGCAGTGGACTGGTCTTCCCCCATCAATTAAATGAATTAAGAGATTCCCATGGATATGCCCCCAGGCCAACCCAAGGTAGACCAATCCTTCCTTGAGACTCTATTCCCAGGTGATTCTAGCTTGTGTCAAACAGATCATTTGACCATCAAGTGGTATAAGGAAAGCTATGAAGAAATGTCAAGGTACCCATGAGAAAAAGGACAACCATGGACAGTCTTGGGAAGCTCATAAAAAGAAATAGCTTCTGAGAGAAAGCCATTTTCAGCGTAGGTGTACCAGGTAGACTGCAGGAACAGGAAATCTGCACTAGGCAGCCATGAAGCTTGTTTTTTGGTTCAGGTCATGCGTTTCCCAAACATCTTCTCTGTTGGATTGTCTCCGAGGCCCAGACTGGCACAGAAGTATGCCTCTTGTCTCCTATCAGGGGCACAGAGTCACAGGCTGGCTCTGTAAACATCTGTCCTACAGTGGCCAATCGCTTCCTCTATGTTTCACCAGCTAGAGTTAATTGCATGTTCATTTCTAATTCTTAAAAGGTTCCACCATGAGAAATAGAGCAAGAGAGAATGAAGACTATTTCTAGGGAATGGTAAATCTGCCAGGGACCCAGAGCTCTGTGTGCAAAGAAGGTAGGGTGAGTGTTCTCAGAAGCAGGAGGAATGGGGGTTAGCAGAACAGGTGGGGAGAAAGTAAGAGATTTGGGGACATTCTGGAACATTAATACAGCTGAAGCAAAGGGCAGAAAGGAGAGAAAAGAAAAGATGCCCTGAGAAGGAAACTTCCCCACCCCAGGACAGTGGAGCAAATATGACAGTCTCCACATAGCACAAAGAGACTTCTAGGAAACGTCATTACAGAGACATGTCAGGTTTTCAAAGAAATGTTTCACATTAAATCTCCCTCTCCCTTTGGTAGTAAATATTCACATTGAGATCACAGGTTTGGGAGATGGCTCAGCGGTTAACTGCGTGTTGCTGCATGGGAAGGGATCCTCAGACCAATATGGACAGTGAGATTATCCATATTGGCAAGGTCTGGGTTTGACCAAGAGACCCTGCTTCAGTGATAAGGTGGAATAGTGGTTCAAGATGATTCCTGTTATCAATCCTAAGCTTCTATGTGCATGCATGTACTCCATGTGCCTGCATACATGCAAACCTATGTACACATTCATGTAACACACACACACACACACACAAATGGAAAAAAAGGTGAAAACAAATTGAGATGACAAGTGAATACATTATAAGGACAAGACTGACTACATAAACAGAAGACTGCAAATGGCATCATGTTCGTTTTAGGGTTCCTGGTGCCCAAGACTCACATGACCCCCAGTCACTGCTCCACTCTCTGTAATTCATATACAGTGACTGTATGAGACAGCTGTGGAACAGGAGCTTGGACAGTGTTGGAGGAGGAGACCCTCCAGCTCCAGGGGAATCCGAGACCCTCTTCTGACCTCCACGGCATTGCATGACACGGGTGCACAAACCTGCATGCAGACAGTACATTCATACACATACAGAAATAAATAAAATTAATTATAAAAAAAGAGTGGGTCTCCACACACAGGCCACAGAGTTCTTTTAGTCATTCACAGGACAGAGGTTCAGTAAGCATTTACTACATATTGATCTTTTAGCTAAACTCAAGGCCCAGAGGTAATCAGGAAAACAGGAAATGGTAAGATGATAGAGATGATAGATAGATAGATAGATAGATAGATAGATAGATAGATAGATACATAGATACATAGATACATAGATACATAGATAGATAATGAATGGCTAGGTTATAGATAGTTGATAGATACATAGATAAATTGATGATAGATAGATAGATGATAGATAGATAGATGATAGATAGATAGATAGATAGATAGATAGATAGATAGATAATGAATAGCTAGGTTATGGATAGATGATAGATACATAGATACATAGATGATAGATAGATAGATAGATAGATAGATGATAGATAGATGATAGATAGATGAGATGATAGATGATAGAGATGATAGACAGTCTGTGAGGTCTGAGATCCTGCTTGATTCTTACAGTCAGGGAAGCCTTCCCAGGAGATATGGCATCTATTCAATGACAAAAATATTTCTGGAGGCAGAAAGGAACGAGCTCTGTACAAGCCAGGAGAGCCTGTGCAAAGGTCTGTGAGAGGGAAGAATGTGGTATGCCCAAGGGCTTCAGAGGAGCCCCAGGGGCCGGGGGCTTAGCAGGAAGGGGATCCTGAAAACTGAAGCTGAGCGACTCTGAATGCCACGTGGCCTCTCAAGGTCTGTGGGACACCAGGAGGGTTTGAAATTCACTTTGCATGTGTGCATGTTCATGTGGGCAGGGTATATGTAGGAGCACACCTATGTGCATGCATGTGATGTCAATCTCTGATGGTGGTTCTCAAGTGCAGTCCACCTTGTTTTATGACATAGTGTCTCTCTCTGAGACCCAAGGCTCTTCTATTGGGCTGGACTGGCTGGTGGGTAAATCCCAGGGATCCACCACCAGTCCCTGCCTCCTCAGCCCTGACATTATAAGCATACACGCCACACCCAGCTTTTTTATGGGTGTTCTAGGGATCAAACCCAGGTCCTCATACTTATACATGAAGCGTTTTGCCAACTGAGCCATCTCCCCAGTCTTAAACTTCATTTTAAGATTTTTAAGAACAGTATAATTAAGCCAGGCATGGTGGCACCTTTAATCCTAGCACTCGGAAGGCAGAGGCGGACAGATCTTTGTGAGTTCCAGGCCAGCCTGGTCTACAGAGTAAGTTCCAGGACAGCTGGGGCTACAGGGAGATCCTGTCTCCAAAAGACCAAAAAANAAAAAAAAAAAAAAAAAAAAAAAGAACAATATAATGTAATGATCCATTAGGAAAAGCCCTAACCAAGGGCTACTGGTGTGGGAGAGCTTCTGGGAGGGGAAGAGTCTGTTTTCTTTAAAGGTAGGTTGACCACATTTCAGGACTGGAACCACTTTCAAGTATAATTGGGCAACACAAATTGGACTCAATGGGGGACAAAAAAGAACATAAAAAGGATAAGAGGATAGAAACATACAGGTGGAAGTGGGCCCGGGAAGAACCGGAGAGGAGGACTATGACAAAAGTGCATTGTGTGAAACTCTCAAAGATTAACAAGAAATGGAATTAAATGCCAGCTACAACTCCAATGGCCCTGACATCTACACAGGACAACTTTGTTGGGACAAAGTCAGGCTGTCCCCGTCCCCCCCCCCATGGGGACGAGCTTGAGAACGGCAGACACAGCTTCCTCAGACTTCTGTTTTCCAACCTCCAAAATAAGAATCAACAAACATTCAAGGAGTGATATCCATGGATTATGGAATAAAACATTGAAAATCCAAGTAAACTACATTGGAGAAAAATACCAAAAACTGTAGGTGAGCAGATGTAAAAACTGAGAAAGTATAGGGCTGGATCCTGTCTCAAAGATGGGGGAGACATGCTGCAGAGCAGGGCAGAGCACTTGCTGCTCTGCCAGAGGCTCAGAGTTCACCTCCCAGTGCCCATGTCCTATGGCTCACGATTCTGTATAACTTCAGTTGCAGGAGATCTGACGCTCTGCTCTTTTTAGGCCTAGGCAGACACTACACTCAGGTACACACACACTCACACACACACACACACATAAAGGTAAAAATAAATAATAACAATAAATCTTAAGGAATCAACAGTCTGAAGGCAAATGGCCTGGTGGAAGTCTTTCTCTCTGTGTCTGACTTGGGGGTTAAAGCGCTGGCTTGCTGAGTGGCTCAAGCAGACTTAATTCCCATTAATCCTGTAATCGTGACTGTTACTGGCAGCAGCCATCACTGCCATCTCTTCTGGTTCCAACTTTCTCCTTCTGAAATGGCATTTGGGGACAAATACATTGAGCTTTGCAGATGGAATGGAACTTTCAGTGTGAAGATACAGAGATATTTACTAAAGCACAGTGAGGCACTTTGTGGGAGATAATGACAAATTTACAAACAAAGAGAAAACTCTCCAAATTACAGAAACAAATGGAACGATGAATGTGCCAACCAGGAGATGAGCAGACCCTGGCAAGAGCCCCCAGCTCTGGAGAGAAAGAGAGGAAAAGGAAGGTATTGAGAGATGGATATGCTCTTACAAAACTGGGCATGAGATATGCCACATCTGTCACCATGGGAGACAGATTGGAGAAACGGGGAAAAAAATGACAGAAATGGTTTCATAACTGGAGGCTACGCCACTCGGGCCAAATCAAGTCATTCCAGAAATGTAGCTTCAGATCCATTTGCCGTTTGTTTCTTTCTCCCCCAAACAAATGAATGCCTTCCTCAAAGCCTTCCTCTTCTTATCCTCATGCAAAAGCATAAATCCCTCCATTCTACCACTCTGAACTACTGCAGCAGTTCTAACATGAACACTCTAGGCTAGAATTATTCCAGGAAAGACTGGGGTGACAGAGGATTTGGACACCCACAGATTTCAAGAGCAAGTGCTGAGGCAGTTGAAAGTTGGCCACTCCACTATTAAGCAGATCTTCTTCATGGAAGCTCTGTTCCCCTAGTACGGATACACGGACCAGATTCTCATGAACACTCCAAACATTTCCCTGTGTCAGAGTGACAGTTCTTTTGCCTGTGATGCTTCCCTGTTTCCTTGAATGGGTGACCTGTCTCTGTCTATTCCGGGTGTAAAGAAGGCTCTCATGATGGTTCATTTTAATTGTCAACCTCACGGGATTTAGAAGCATCGTGGAAACAAATCTGGGGCATGTCTAGGGGGGAATTTATGGATCAGGTTATCTGAGATGGGAAGACCTGTGCTAAACGAGATGGTGCCATTCTGCGTACTGGAGTTCCCGACGGGGAAAACAAACTATCAGCACCCATCCCCTCTGCTTCCTGACCGTGGATGCAGTCGACCAGCTGTTTCCTGTCCCTCCTGCCATAACTTCCCTTCCATACTGGCCCACACCCCATGACTTCCCCCCTGCACCCTCAAACTGAGAGCTAAGCCACATCCTTCCTTCCGTTTGCCTTTGCCAGGCATTTTGTTACAGCAACAAGACACACAGCTAACGTGTCTTCCCACCAGCCTCTGTGCTTCACGCCCACATCAGCCCGTTTATTGCCTTCATAGCACTTTTATCAATCTGTATTTTTATCAGGGCTGGCCTGCTTTCCCTCTACTTGTTATGCAGTGCTCAGAACAAATGGTTTCTCACACAAAGGAACACAGAAGCTGCAAGGCAAGCCAGGGCCAAGCAAGAAATGACCCTAGCTCACAAAGACATCATTAGGCTTCCCGTTGTCGACACCTAAGACTGAGATAATAAAGAAACCTCAGTCTTCATCTCTTTCTGGATTCTTCCTAGAAATGCACAGAGACCAAGCCCAATGAAGGGGTGAAAGCCAAGTGGGCAAAATCAACATCGGAAAAGATGCCCCAATCGGGCTGACAGGGAAACATCCCCACTGCATAATTCCAGCCAGTTCTCATGAGATCGTACTCATTAAACACTAATTCCATCAATATAGCAGAAGCTGTCCACACTCTTCCTAGACTCACCTTAGTGTATGTGTTTGTACATGTATGCAGGCGCATGTGTGAGCATGTACATGTGGAGGTCAGAGGTCATCTGTGAGTTTCTATCTCTGTTCACTCTTATTTTGTGAAACAGTGTCTCTCACTGAACCTACAGGTCACCACTTTAGCTAGACCAGGGATCACCTTATCTCTGCCTCATCAATGCTGGGGTTACTGACATTCATTGCCTTGCCTGGCTTTTTAGGTGGGTGCTAGAGATCTGAATGCAGGACCCTGTTTTTATATAGTAAACACTTTACAGACTGAGCCATCTCCCCAAAACCCACCTTAGATATCAGAAAGAGATTTGACACTAGAGTGGAGCATTGGTGACTTTTATCGGTTGACTTTACAGCCAGGGGAGTAAGTAGCTAATGAGAACTGAGACGGCCGGGTACCATGTTCAGAAAAGGTCAGTTACTCCCTCCTCTCTTTCATTTGTGGGATTTTTTATTTTGGAGTACTGAGGATGGAACCCAAGGGTTCACACATCTACCACTGATACTCATTTCCACTATAACTTCCTTTGTTTTTATGGGACAGTGTCTCATGTAGCCCAGGTTGGTCTCAAACTCAATACAGAGTTGATGTTATCCTTTTAACTCCAAAGCCTCCTGTCTCCACCTCCTGAGTTTACAAACCTGTACCAGGACACCTGATCTCTGAAGTTCTAGGGATGGAACCCAGTGCTTCATGCGTGCTGCCTGAGTACTCTACCAGCAAGCCACACCCCTAGCCTCCATCTTTCCATAAAAAGCCAAGATTTTCCTGGGTTTTCTGCCATTTACTGATGAGTATACATATCACTGATTCAACAGGGTTTCACAGAGGACAGAGGTGAAAGTGACTGGCTGGCTGCCCACAGAAGCCCTGCCCACCCCAGGGTGAGGATAACCCTTACATGGCTCCCTGCTACCTCTGTGTGCTCCATGGTCCGATTGCTTTCACAGAGCACCCAAGAACCACCAAGCAATCACAATCTGTGTGAGCTGGAGCAAGCAGCAGTCGGCAGGATGCTTTCTCTGTGACTTATTGTTGTGGTGTTAGAAAGTCACGGCAAAAATAACCTCCCTTAAAATAAAAAAAAAAAGAACCCTAAAATTTGGCAATCACATCAGGACCCAGAGACATTGATTTGGGTTAAAACACAAACTATGGGATGTGTCAGACCTTGTGTTCTTTTTGGAAGGGAAGTAGCAAGTGTCAGTTTGGATTTCTCCCTCCCTTATTCCCTAGGAATGTGAGGACCACGTTCCCCTCAGCCTTCTGTTCACAAGTCTGTGCAGAGACATGCTCTAATTTGAGGGTTTAAAAGAAAAACACTATGGTGGCTGGAGAGATGGTTCAGTGGTTAAGGGAACTCATTGCTCTTGCAAAGGACCTGGGTTTGGTTCCCAGCATCCACATGGTGGCTATTAACCAATGGTAACCCCAGTTCCAAGGGATCCAATTCCCCTCTTCTGACCTCCATGAGCCATGCAAAACATGGGTGCACTTACATGCATGAAGGCAATACCCTCATACATATTAAAATATAAATATAATTTATATAAAAATAAAGATAAAATATTTTTTAAAACCACCCTGCCAGGGACTCATAGCTGGTCAAAGTGTTGGGTATAAACAACTCTGAGTGTTCAGCTGGGTCATCTATACCAACCTCCCACCACCCAAGGATAGGGAACTTCCCAGAACAGGAGACAGAAAGGGTTTAAGAGCTGTCAGATGTCGAGGAGAGCTATGGCGTGACATGACTTTTTTATGCATCACCTAATAACAACTGTGGTTATCTGCACAAAACCCATACAAGATCAAGCCAGTCCAAATTCCAGCATGCATGGGAGAGGGGCTCGGAGGGGTACCCACCTCTGCATACATGGTCAGCACTAATTGGACCCAGGGGATTATTAATAACAAAAAATTAAATAAATGAAGAGGACCTGAAGATAGACTGGGTCACTAGGGGGAGATGGAGGGAGGTAGTAGGTGACAGATACAATCAATATGCATTGGTAAATATACGGTAATTTCAAAGACTAAAAATGGTGTTTTAAAATGCTCTGCTATATATTCCAGAGAGGCTTTTCCTCTGGGCAGGGAATGGCCACTTTGCAAGTTACATAACAGGTTGATGATGACATCCTAAGCAGGATCTGCTCGTATTCACCCTGATATATATGCAGTGACAGAACACATACTCGTCCAGGAGAAAATCAACACAATGTCCTTAGCAGCAGCAGCATCTCAGTCACTCAAAGGATGGGTGCATCCATAGCTCCTATTTTCAATATAGTTTCCTTCTCTGTGTATTTTAATTAAAGCCCAAGAAGATTTCTGTTCTCTCTCTCTCTCTCTCTCTCTCTCTCTCTCTCTCTCAATTTTTCATTTGGTACTGGGGATGGAACAGTGCTGTATGTAAGATAAGCAAGATTTCTACTACTGAGCCACACCCCAACCCACCACTGGGGAAGTCAAGGCAGGTGTGCTACTTCTGAGTCATACCTCGACCTCCTCACTGATGGATTTTAAGCGGGTGTTCTCCCTTTGAACAATGACCCTAGCCCTTCACTGGTGGATTCTAGGCAGGTGCTCTACCACTTAGTCATGACCCCAGCCCTTTTCTAGGGGATTCTAGGCAGGTGCTCTACCAGGAACCCCCAGCCCTCCCTGCAAGGTTTGATCCAGTTATGTTACCCATAAGCAATGTCCTTAGTCTCTCACTAGGGTATCTAGGCAAGAGCTCTACCACTGAGCCATGCTGATAACCCATCACGAGGGGATTCTAGGCAGGTGCTCCCATCACGAGGGGATTCTAGGCAGGTGCTCCCATCACTAGGGGATTCTAGGCAGGTGCTCCCATCACAAGGGGATTCTAGGCAGGTGCTCCCATCACAAGGGGATTCTAGGCAGGTGCTCCCATCACTAGAGGATTCTAGGCAGGCACTCACATCACAAGGGGATTCTAGGCAGGTGCTCCCATCACTAGGGGATTCTAGGTAGGTTCTCCCATCACTAGGGGATTCTAGGCAGGTGCTCCCATGATGAGGGGATTCTAAGCAGGTGCTCCCATCACTAGGGGATTCTAGGCAGGTGCTCCCATCACGAGGGGATTCTAGGCAGGTGCTTCCATCACTAGGGGATTCTAGGCAGGCGCTCCCATCACAAGGGGATTCTAGGCAGGTGCTCCCATCACTAGGGGATTCTAAGCAGGTGCTCCCATCATGGGGGGAGTCCAGGCAGGTGCTCCTCATTGGCATTGGGTGTCATTTGTTCTCTTGGTCTTGCCCATTCTGACTAGGGTAAGATGAAATCTTAAAGTGATTTTAATTTGCATTTCCCTAGTTACTAAGGATGTTAATGTATTTCTTAGCCAATTTTATTTCTTCCTTTGAGAAATCTCTGTTCAGATCCATGGCCCATTTTTAAATTGAATCATTTGTTTTATGGATTTTTGATATATTGTTTTATATGTATTCATTTATTGTATTTATCCAATATATATTATGTATTATTGATATACTGATATTGTTTTTATTGATACTTTTTTAAGTTCTTTGTACATTCTGGATATTAATCCTCTGTCAGATGAATAGCCAGTGAGGATTTTTTCCCACTCTGTAGGCTTCCTCTTCACTCAATTGCTGTTTTCTTTGTTGTACAGAATCTTTTTAGTTTAATGAGGTCCCATTTGTCAATTGTTGAACTTAATTCTTAAGTGACTAAAGTTCAATTTATAAAGCCCTTTACAGCAACTAGATCTCGTAGCTCTCTGAGTCGTTATCTAATTCCAAGTGGGCAGCCCTAAACACAGTTACACAATAGCACCACTAAATGGACTCAGTGTAGTAGACACATGATAGATAGATAGATAGATAGATAGATAGATAGATAGATACATACATACATACATACATACATACATAGACAGATAGACAGGTAGATGGATAGGAAGGCAGGTTGATAGACAAATGATAGATTTATACACGATCTATCTATAAATGCATGTGCATATATATACAGACACATATGTAACAATAATCAATGAAGAGGAGAACAAGAAATTGAAAGGGCATCACTAGCCATGGGAGGAGTTGGAGGGGGATGAGGACAGATGAAAATAATGTAAAGACTGTACTCGCATATGATAGTCACAAAAATATAAATAACTTTTATTACACTCATTAATTTACTCATTTGCATGTGTGGAGGGGTGGGTGGGAGTGGGTGTACTCACACCTGCCATGACATGTGTGTGGTGGTCAGAGATATCCAGGAAGAGTCAGTTCTCTCCTACCATGTGGGTCCTCTCAACTGAACTCAGTTCATGAAGCTTGACTGGAAGTGTCTCTACCTGGTCAGCCATGTCACTGGCCTGAAAATTTCTTCTGATATTTTATAAAGGGTCCCTTATGTGGCCTGTAAGACCTCAGAGGAGAGAACATCTAGACAGAATCATCAAGTACAAGTACCTTAGGCAGAGGAGAACAGACACCGGGGTTCTATCTTAGAGACCTAACACATATCTAGTGGCAATGTTTGGGGGTCACCCACATGTCATCTGGAATCAGATGGACACTTTGAATCATGAAACTTGCCCATGCTTATCTGAGAAAGGAAGGAGAGGAGTATTTCAGACTGCCCATAAAGCAAAGTCATTTCTGCTGGGCAATGACAGCGAGAAGTGTGTTTGATCCTGCAGCACTATATCAATCCTCCCAGAGCACAGGCTGCATACAAAGTACAGCATCGTTTTGAATGGGACCCTTTTCCTCAGCTGCACAGATATTCTGTAGTGGCAGTGAGTGTCCAGGATCAAGAGCCCACACATGTACAGTGCTTGGTGTTCCCTAGAATTAGAACTCTTTCTCTGACACCCTTCCCCGTCCCTCCCCAGAGATAAAGGGATAATTTATTTTTTTTAATTTATTTATTATATTTTAAGGGATTCACAATATAAGAGCACAGTTGTTTTCAGATCACATTGACGTTACTCAGTTTGCCATACAATTAGTTAATTGGTGCTAGCATCCACGGATGAGGGATACCATTCATTGTTTGTTTTTCTGGGACTGTGTTACTTCACTCAGCATGATATCTTCTAGCTCCAGCCATTTACCTGCAAAACTCATGATGTCATCTTTCTTTACCACTGCATAGAACTCCATTGTGTAGATGTACCACATTTTCTCTATCCACTCCTCAGTTGAGGAGCACTTGGGTTGGTTCCAGCTCCTCGCTATTGTGAAGAGAGCTTCTATAAACATGGCTATGCATGTATCTCTGTGGTAAGATGAGTCCTGTGGGTACATGCCCAGGAGAGATATGGCTGGGTCAGGTGGCAAATTCATTCCAAGTCTTCCAAGGGTCCTCCACACTGCTTTCTATAGTGGTTGTACGAGTTTACATTCCCACCAGCAGTGAATGAGTGTTCCTCTTTCCCCACAACCTCTCCAGCACTTGGTGTCATTTGTTTTCTTGATCCTAGCCAGTTTTATTGGAGTAAGATGATAGAGTGGTTTTGATTTGCATTTCCTTATGATTTTGAACACTTCTTAAGATGTTTCTCAGCCATTTCTAATTCCTCACTGGTGAAGTCTCTGTTCAGCTCTTTGCTCCATCTATTGAGTGGGTCATTTTTTTTTTCTTCTTTGTTTTTTGAGTAATTTATATATTCTGGAAATCAATGCTTTGTCAGATGTTTCTTCGGTGAAGGTTTCCTCCCACTCTGTGGGATTTCTCTTCACTTCCTTGATTGTTTCTTTTGATGTACACAAACTGGATCACTACTTGTAAAACAATGAAATTAAACCCCTACCTCTCACCCTGTACAAAAGTCAACTCCAGATGGATCAAAGACCTCAACGTGAAACCCCAAACTCTGAAGGCAATAGAAGAAAAAGTTGGCAGCAGACTACAAGACATAGGCTTAGGAAAAGACTTCCTAAATCAGACAGCAGCTGTGCAAGAATCAAGGTCGACAATTGACAAATGGGACCTTATTTTAAAGACTATGAGCAGCGACTGGATGGGGGACATGGGCTTGTTGTCTACCTCACTGAGACTCTCTCTTATTCCATCCTACCCTCAGATGCTCTGAAAGGAAAGCTGGGAAGTGAATGAGGAAAACAGAAATGAAGAGAAGTGTGTATGTCTTTGGTATATGTGTACATGTTTGTGTGAGCGCTGGTAGGCGTACGTATGTGTACACACGCATATGTAAGACAGAAGTCAGTATCAGATGCCTTTTTCATTCATTCGCCTCCTTTTTTGTTGAGACAGTTTCTCTAGCTAAATCCAGAGTTCACTGATTCATCCATGGGCTGGCCACTGAGCCCCAGGGATCCTCCTGTCTCAGCTTCCCCAGCACTGAAATTACAGGAACATGCTACTATGCCTGTTTTTAGGATGTGTGTGCTAGGGATTCAAATTCAGGTCCTCATGTTTATGTGGTAAGCACGTTGCACACTCAGGCATCTTCTTAGCCCAATAGAAAGATATTTGAGGGCTGGAGAGATGGCGTAGTGGTTGAGAGCGCCAACCGCTCTTGCAGAGGACCCGGGTTCAATCCCCAGCACCCACATGGTGGCCGAGAACCATCTGAAACTCCAATTCCAGGAGAACTCCAGTTCCAAGGGAATCCGAGACCCTCTTCTGACCTCCGCGGCATTGCACGACACGAGTGCACAAACTTGCATGCAGGCAGTACATTCATACACTTACAGAAATAAATAAAATTTAAAAAAAAAAGAAAGATATTTGAGCTCGCTCTTGCACTAGTGTGATTAAGGAAAGAAAGTGGAAGTGAAGAGGTGTGAATACATCTAAATATTCTGTTGAAAGAGCGGCACACTTGGCTGGGACATGAACTGTGTTGGGCTGTCCACTCCAGCAGATGCTGAACCCAACGTACAGGATGGAAGCGGCAGGAGGGAGATGGAGAAGACCTCAGGAAAAGCCTGATGCCAATGAGAGCAGCAAAAGCAAAGGAGAGAGGATGGGTTTCACTGGACAGTGAGTGACGTGGACACAAATCTGAATCACAAACAATGGGTAATCATCTAAGTCAGGCGTGTACCCCATTTCAGCCGGAGTAATTAATAAAAAGTTCACCAAGATACTTGACACGTAGACTTCTAGACCTCCTGTCTGACAGTAAGCTTAAATACCAGATTCCTCTGTCAGAAATCAAGAAGAGTTTTGATTTGGAAAGTGAGCGTATGAAGCTGGACACGGTGGTACCTGTCTATACACTCCAAGGCTGAGGAAACTGAAGCAGGATTGCCACAAGCTTGAGCTCAAGCTGGACTTCTTAAAGAGTATCTGGCCGGGCGTGGTGGTGCACGCCTTTAATCCCAGCACTTGGGAGGCAGAGGCAGGTGGATCTCTGTGAGTTCAAGGTCAGCCTGGTCTACATAGTGAGTTCCAGGCCAGCTGGGACTAAAGGAAGACCCTGTCTCAAAAAGACCCCCCCCAAAAAAAAAATAAATAAAAGAGTATCTGGTCAGCTTGCTTCTGTCTAGCAAGACCCTGTCTCACAAAACAAACAAAAAGAAATGCCTGTCTTATTCTACATTGTCTCTCTGATGTTATAAATGGGTGTGGCATCTGACTAATATCTTCTTTTGTGTTGTCAGCATATATTCTTTTGCTTGCCATACATGGATGAGGACCTGAGTTCAATGTGAAAACCAGACAGAGTGGCAGATGCCTATAATTGTGACACTAAGGAAATGGAGACAGGTAGATCTCTGGACGCCCCTGGCCAGCCAATTTAGCTAAATTGATGAATTGCAAGTTCACCAAGAAACTCTGCTTCAAGAAATAATATGGAGAAAAGTTGAGGAAGATACCTGATGTTAATTGTAGCTTCCAAACACACACACACACACACACACACACACACACACACCAATGTATGCATACACATATGCCATGAAATACACAAAATATACTGGTGGGAGGGCAATAAAACTAGAAATTGAGATTCAGACCATTCAAGGAATTCAATGCGACAGAAACCATCATGGCCTGGATATGACAGGGAACCGGAGCTATTGTTAAGTTCCTGAGCAGAAGTGTGACCTGAATAGACTTGTGACTGGGGAAATAGGTACAGAAACAGAATACAAATTTCATCAGTGGCTACATAGACACACACCTGCCCATCATTTAAAAAGCCCCACCCTACAGAGCTGGAGAGATGGCTCAGCAGGTAAAACCACTTGCTGCCTTTCCAAAGTAGACCTGGGTATGATTCCCAGCACCCACAGGGTGGCTGCCAACTGTCTGTATGACTGCAGTCCCAGGGGATCCAACACCCTCTTCTGGGCTCCACAGACACTACACAACATGGGTGCACTTACGTACATGCAGGCAATACAGTCATGCACACAGAATAAGGAAACATAAACATTTTTAAAAGCCCCACCCAATCTTAATAGAAAATAGCTGTTTCTAGGTCCACTACAAAATCGAGTTCGGGACACAAGGGGGTCGAGGTGAACGGCAGGGGAGTCTGCTCTCACGGTGACTCTGCAACACCATGTCTGGGGCATTTCAGCTGCTACACAATGCAAGCAAGAGCATAGCTGCTCCCGCATTTTTCTTTCTGAGTTTCCTTAATGGCCAGCTGCCTGCACAGGACTAAGTGAACCAAGACAAGCGCAATTCTAAGGAGTTTTAAAAATAAGCACAATGTCATGGAAGACACCAGGAGACGGGCAGTGGGATGCCTATTTAGCAACTCAACATCAAATGTTGCCAATGCTATCTTAATTAAAAGTTGGCAAAGAGAGAGATTCTGCTAGTATGCCTGCTGAGGGTGGATTTGGAGCTCCTTTGAATGAGGGATCTTAATAGATTGCAGAAAGTAAAATACATCGGAAGAATGTGACACATGTCTCTCTCTGAAAGCTTCAACTGAACCCACACTCTTTATCAAAGCTCAGAAAGGTAGCTCTTAAAAGGGGCCCTCTGTTCTTGGTTATGTTCCTGACCCACACACATTCCGATATAAGCAGTGTCTTCCCAGACAAGACTTTCTCACATAGTGGTGATCACTTCCCAGAAGACATCTGCCAATATTGGGGACATTTATTTTGGTCATAATAGGGGTACCCCATAATAGCTAAACTTGCCAAACCAGAGTACTCTGAGTTCAAGTGCAAGAACTTACCTCAGTATTAAGATGGACAGTGTTAGAGGAAGACACCCTATTTTCAACCTTTGACCACTACACGCATGAGTACACAGTGCATGCGTACATGTACAACCACATACCACATCTGAGCACATATACACACATGCATGCACAGAACACACACACACACACACACACACACACACACACACACACACACACACACACAACAAGGTAGAGAGTTCCTGACGAATGATACCGCCTGCGGTAGATTTCTGCCCTCAACACACCTGCACACGCAGTCCCACAGACGCTCACCTACGCACACTCGGAGGAATCCAGGCTCTCCAGGCCTTTGGCTCACTTTTGGATCTCCCAGCATTCCACAGGACTCTCCACTGGCACTTCAGTCTCCCAGCCTCCTCCTCGCTCTGCCTGTCCATTTGTCCTCTTCCCTGTCTTGGGCCACCCCTTGCCCTATCCCAGTAGTCCACCTATCCTTTCAGGCTAGTGCCAGGCTCATTTTCTGCATCCTGTAAAGCTGGTGCGATTGCTGACTCTCCAGGAGTGGAACAGCACAGTCTACAACAATTGTAGGCTTAGCTGCCCCCGCCTCCCTAGGTGCCACTCAAAGTCATATTTATTCACTTATCTAGCATGTTGGTCTCAACACAACAACAGCATCACACCAACGTGCCCCTCCTGCACTTTGCCCTTTAGTCTTGTCACCTAGCAAAATGTGAGTCCTTCTTTCATAGCTCACTTGTCAGTCAGTACAGAATACCAGAGGCTGGGGCCCAGCCTTGCTGCCTCCGATGTGCCAGCTTTTCATACACAGGAAAGAACGCTCCGAGGCTGGGTCTTCAGTGTTGACTTAGAGGACTGGGAGCTCCAGGACAGGGAAAAATTCCACCAGAAAGCATCTGATGAAAAACAGACTGTTCTCTTCACTTATCTCCCTCTCTGACCTGTCAGACAGGTGTGGGGACACATTACTGTACAGAAGACAGGAAAGAGAAAGGTGGGAGATGGGAAAGGAGAGGAGGAGGCAGAGGAGGAATTCTTGAGAAGAGTTGAAAATGTATATGAATACAAGTTGGATTGATAGAGAGGAAGGAGCTGAGTGCATTGAGAGTGGAGAGTGAGGAAGGGAGGAGGGGCACAGCCAATAAAAGAGGACGCCATTGCAAAAAGTCTCAGACAGGGCTGGAAAGATGGCTCTGTAACTCCAGTGCCTGCAGTACAATCATGATGGTGTGAGTGCAGATCTCCAGGAGCCGTGTCAAAGCTAGGCAGGGTCACTCACCTCTGTAACCCTAAGTGCTGGTGGCAGGGAGTAGAAGGCCGGCCATGACAGGTGGATCATCAGAGCTTACCAGCCAGTCAGTGAGTACTGGGCTTAGTGAGAAGCAGTGTCTCAAAAAGTAGAAAGCAATAGAAGATGCCAGACATTGATCTCTGGCCCCCCACATGCATTCACACACATGCGCACACAATATGCACACATGCGCACACAGATTCACAGACAACAAGGAAGAAGAGAGGACACAGGAGGATGTGCTGTACATTACAAATCAAGTCGTTGCTGTTGATATGCTTTTTTTTTTTCTCAGTAGAATAGAGGTAGTTGTTTTAAATTATTTTAATTTTAAAAGATGACTCAAATAGTTTTCATTGTGGAAAATGGGGTTTATTATAGGGACTAGATTATATAGGGCAAGGTTTTATAAGGGTTTTTGAAATACTAAACTCCTCCTTCTATAGACAAACAAACCAAAAATCAGAATAGATACCTTTGCTGAAAGGCACACAACCTTGAGAGGGTCAAGGTCAGACAGAAACGTGATCAAGCCCATATCAAGAAGCACCAAGACTCTACTTTTAAGATAAATGTTCTCATTTCATATTAGTTTTTAACAATACAAAAAGCTCTTGCTTCCAGCCATACAGTTTCTCTGTACCGTCAATGAGTTATTCCTCGATTCTGACCAGAGCACTTGCTCTCTTAGACAGGAATGTGTCTAAGGAACACTCACTCACTTGACACAGGCTTTCCTTGAATATGGCTGTTTACTGGACAGCACTGAATGCACTCTGAATCCTGAGCTATATAGGCAGGTGACATATAATCATTTTGCATAAGAGTGAATATTTTTAAAAAGCCACTTGATGCTTACAACTGCATAGAACCATGAACCCTCACAGAGCAAGGCAATCTCAAATCTCTGTTAGAATTCCTTTTATCCTGTTTCCCTTCATAGTAAGGGCAGTGGGATGCCTATTTAGCAACTCAACATCAAATGTTGCCAATGCTATCTTAATTAAAAGTTGGCAAAGAGAGAGATTCTGCTGGTATGCCTGCTGAGGGTGGATTTGGAGCTCCTTTGAATGAGGGATCTTAATAGATTGCAGAAAGTAAAATACATCGGAAGAATGTGACACATGTCTCTCTCTGAAAGCTTCAACTGAACCCACACTCTTTATCAAAGCTCAGTAAGGTAGCTCTTAAAAGGGGCCCTCTGTTCTTGGTTATGTTCCTGACCCACACAACATTCCGATATAAGCAGTGTCTTCCCAGACAAGACTTTCTCACATAGTGGTGATCACTTCCCAGAAGACATCTGCCAATATTGGGGACATTTATTTTGGTCATAATAGGGGTACCCCATAATAGCTAAACTTGCCAAACCAGAGTACTCTGAGTTCAAGTGCAAGAACTTACCTCAGTATTAAGATGGACAGTGTTAGAGGAAGACACCCTATTGTCAACCTTTGACCACTACACGCATGAGTACACAGTGCATGCGTACATGTACAACCACATACCACATCTGAGCACGTATACACACATGCATGCACAGAACACACACACACACACACACACACACACACATGCACACACACACACACACACAACAAGGTAGAGAGTTCCTGACGAATGATACCGCCTGCGGTAGATTTCTGCCCTCAACACACCTGCACACGCAGTCCCACAGACGCTCACCTACGCACACTCGGAGGAATCCAGGCTCTCCAGGCCTTTGGCTCACTTTTGGATCTCCCAGCATTCCACAGGACTCTCCACTGGCACTTCAGTCTCCCAGCCTCCTCCTCGCTCTGCCTGTCCATTTGTCCTCTTCCCTGTCTTGGGCCACCCCTTGCCCTATCCCAGTAGTCCACCTATCCTTTCAGGCTAGTGCCAGGCTCATTTTCTGCATCCTGTAAAGCTGGTGCGATTGCTGACTCTCCAGGAGTGGAACAGCACAGTCTACAACGATTGTAGGCTTAGCTGCCCCCGCCTCCCTAGGTGCCACTCAAAGTCATATTTATTCACTTATCTAGCATGTTGGTCTCAACACAACAACAGCATCACACCAACGTGCCCCTCCTGCACTTTGCCCTTTAGTCTTGTCACCTAGCAAAATGTGAGTCCTTCTTTCATAGCTCACTTGTCAGTCAGTACAGAATACCAGAGGCTGGGGCCCAGCCTTGCTGCCTCCGATGTGCCAGCTTTTCATACACAGGAAAGAACGCTCCGAGGCTGGGTCTTCAGTGTTGACTTAGAGGACTGGGAGCTCCAGGACAGGGAAAAATTCCACCAGAAAGCATCTGATGAAAAACAGACTGTTCTCTTCACTTATCTCCCTCTCTGACCTGTCAGACAGGTGTGGGGACACATTACTGTACAGAAGACAGGAAAGAGAAAGGTGGGAGATGGGAAAGGAGAGGAGGAGGCAGAGGAGGGCTTCTTGAGAAGAGTTGAAAATGTATATGAATACAAGTTGGATTGATAGAGAGGAAGGAGCTGAGTGCATTGAGAGTGGAGAGTGAGGAAGGGAGGAGGGGCACAGCCAATAAAAGAGGACGCCATTGCAAAAAGTCTCAGACAGGGCTGGAAAGATGGCTCTGTAACTCCAGTGCCTGCAGTACAATCATGATGGTGTGAGTGCAGATCTCCAGGAGCCGTGTCAAAGCTAGGCAGGGTCACTCACCTCTGTAACCCTAAGTGCTGGTGGCAGGGAGTAGAAGGCCGGCCATGACAGGTGGATCATCAGAGCTTACCAGCCAGTCAGTGAGTACTGGGCTTAGTGAGAAGCAGTGTCTCAAAAAGTAGAAAGCAATAGAAGATGCCAGACATTGATCTCTGGCCCCCCACATGCATTCACACACATGCGCACACAATATGCACACATGCGCACACAGATTCACAGACAACAAGGAAGAAGAGAGGACACAGGAGGATGTGCTGTACATTACAAATCAAGTCGTTGCTGTTGATATGCTTTTTTTTTTTCTCAGTAGAATAGAGGTAGTTGTTTTAAATTATTTTAATTTTAAAAGATGACTCAAATAGTTTTCATTGTGGAAAATGGGGTTTATTATAGGGACTAGATTATATAGGGCAAGGTTTTATAAGGGTTTTTGAAATACTAAACTCCTCCTTCTATAGACAAACAAACCAAAAATCAGAATAGATACCTTTGCTGAAAGGCACACAACCTTGAGAGGGTCAAGGTCAGACAGAAACGTGATCAAGCCCATATCAAGAAGCACCAAGACTCTACTTTTAAGATAAATGTTCTCATTTCATATTAGTTTTTAACAATACAAAAAGCTCTTGCTTCCAGCCATACAGTTTCTCTGTACCGTCAATGAGTTATTCCTCGATTCTGACCAGAGCACTTGCTCTCTTAGACAGGAATGTGTCTAAGGAACACTCACTCACTTGACACAGGCTTTCCTTGAATATGGCTGTTTACTGGACAGCACTGAATGCACTCTGAATCCTGAGCTATATAGGCAGGTGACATATAATCATTTTGCATAAGAGTGAATATTTTTAAAAAGCCACTTGATGCTTACAACTGCATAGAACCATGAACCCTCACAGAGCAAGGCAATCTCAAATCTCTGTTAGAATTCCTTTTATCCTGTTTCCCTTCATAGTAAGCTGCCCAGCTGAACTGAATGAGAGAGAGAGAGAGAGAGAGAGAGAGAGAGAGAGTTAATGCCCCCTAGTGAATATCTGTTGCACCACCTGTGCTCCCATGTTCTTTACAAGAGTTGTGGCTCACTCTGAGTTGAGAAGAAAAGATCCCATTTATATTCTCTGCACTCCTCTTTGAGATTTATTCCAATTTCTATTGTAACCGAGATCCTGCTAAGAAGAGGAATATTGATGGAAGCATGCCACTGCAGGGAATGCAGTGAGTGGGGTGGATGGCACACAGGAACACAGTAACACAGTAGAAGGGTCCTGAATTCTGAGTATACACAGATATGGAGATAGATGTGTGTGTGTGTGTGTGTGTGTGTGTGTGTGTGTGTGTTATCCCTACATCTATATAACACTCGGGATTTCTATATCTTCTTGTCTCCATCTAATGTCAATCATTTATCTTTTATTGTCCAACAATTATCTGTTTGCCTGTCTAATCTATCATCTGTCTGTCTATCATCAGTCACCTGTCTAACTTTGAATCAAAGACAAAATAGTAGATGGTTAAGTGTACAGAGTTAAGAACTCAGGAAAACTAGTTTAAGGCTTTGGCATGGCCTCCCTTATACATGACTTTGGAAGATGAACCTCGGATTTCTCATCCAGTCACAGGCAGACCAAGAACAGAGCCCATCTCAAAGGTTGGCTCAGAGCTTCTCGTGCATTTGTGCATGTAATTCTCTCAGCCAATCGGCTGTTTCAAATTAGAGCTCCCTCCATGACAGATGGGGTTACTTTATGGCAATGGGGAAGCAAGGATATATTAGGTTGAAAATAGATTACATGGCTTTTAATAACCTTTGGATGAAATACTAAGGCTGATGTCCCTCTAAGAGAATCTGATTTGGAGTTAAATGAGACCCCATTTCAAATCCATTCTTTGACACTTACCAGAAGAAGAGTTTACATATGGAAGAGGAAGGCAAAGATAAAGATAAAGAGAGGGGCCACAGTCATGTCCTTCTATAATCAGAAATTCGATGTCTTCATTTGTCAAAGAGAGAGGAAATAATAATAATAATGGCTTTACAGGCCAAATTCGAGGACTAATTTATGTAAGAAGTCTGGCCTACTGTACGTCACATGGCAAGAACATGATAAATTCTTGCTCTGGAATACTCCATCTTATGATGCATTGTCTGGAGAGCTGTGCCTGCACTTTCCATTCACACCCATCTATCTGACATATTTGGAATGTTATTATCAAAGACCATTTGCTGATTCTCTCTGTGGAGTTTACATCTTTTGGTCTATCTCACCTGCTGCTCCATGCTAATTATGTACTTATCTTATTTGAGTATCTGTTGCAAGTTTACAAAGCCTCTGCAGTCCTTCTGGCTCCTGGTTGTACATAATCAGCAATGCAAGCCTACCCCAAGCGGAGAGAAAAGAAAGACCACCTTAGCATGGAAAAGAAAGGAAATGCAAGCAGTTCCTCATATTTGCTTTCCTGGCCAACAGGGGCTTTGGGAATTTCTTCAGATCAATGACTTCCCTACCAAAAGAAAGCATGAGCGGCCTGCTCTCCACATTTGACCACAGCTGCTCATTGCAAAGTTGGCATTTAGTGGAAACCTGGGTGGTGCATTCTCTATTCTACAGTTGGGTGTCTTGATTCTTCCACAATAAATGTCTGCTTTCCATTCTCAAGCATATGTAGTTAAAAGAAACAAAGGACTTTGGAGAAGGATGCAAGTTCAACTCCTGACCCTTTCTATCATGGACTAGCTTGCTGTCTTTCAGCAAGTGCTATTTGCTTGATTTCCAGTGTTCCCCAGTAGTCCATGTGTTAGGATCTGGTCCAAAGCCCATGGTACTACTGAAAACTTGAAGAACTATTAATAGGTGGGTTCTTGTGGAAGGTCTTCAGGTGACCAAGGACGTAAGCTTGACAGGGATCATGGAACCTGGCTCCTGCCTTCTTTCTCTTCTTTGGCCTGGCCTCACACCCCCTGCAGTAGAACACTACTACCAGACCAACACAATGGGGCCAACGAAGGCGAGCCCAAACCCCAAAACTGTGATCCCAAATAAAATCATTATGATCTGAGCCTCTCATATTTGTTTTTATAGTTACAGAAAGCTGACTTAGATAGCTGGTGACATAGCATTTCCGAGTTCTGTGTAACAGGAGGACACTATGACATACATCTCTCTCTTTTTTTTTTCTTCGTCTTTTTCTAGACAGGGTCTTCCTATAGTCCCAGCTGTCCTGGAACTCACTCTGTAGACCAGGCTGGCCTTGAACTCACATAGATCTGCCTGCCTCTGCCTCCCAGGTGCTAGGATTAAAGGTGTGTGCCACCTTGCCTGGCAAGCATTCATCTCTTAATAAGGTCTTCTACACAGCTCCATGTCAAGGGTGACCTTCAGTTCTTAGCCTGTGTGACATTCTCTGGGGGTTTAAATACTGCTTCATAGGTTGTTCTGAAGAGTAAACAAGTTAAGACAGGTCAGCACTTAGAACAACAAAGACCTGAACAATACACTACATCCCAAATAAATGCTTAATGTTATTGTTATTATATTTATGACAGGTACTATTGTTCTAATACTGATACGGGAACTAAATCAAGGTTTAGGGCTAAGTATAATAATGGCCTGGACATGGATGGTTCGATGCAGCAACAGCTGTTCCTAGCACACTACAGTGGTGTTGTGATCGGCAACAAACAGTTCAGAGTAACCCACCCCACCTCCAGTGCCATAAGGACTTCCAATTGGGTATGAAAACACCAAACCAGGCATCGTTCAATTACTTGCACTAATGGAAGGCTTCAGAGGCAAGGGCAATCAAGCAGGGTGGATAATCCCAAAACTACTTTCCCTCAGCTCTGAGACACACCAGTCGGTTCACATTCAAATATATCATGTCTGCCATTTCTGGGGATTAATTTCCAACAAAATAATGAACCCACACAGGACAGGCCTGATTCAAGCTGGGAAGTGGCCTGGTTCTCTGGCTTGTTTCCTGCTCATCTTCTCTATAACATACTCCATGCTGGGAAGAGCCAGCAGGCTTCCCCGGCTGGTGCAGAGAACCAATCTAAACAGGGTTGACCCCTCTCAAATCTTGCCAGTGCATGAAAGAGGCCTGGTTTTCAAAGGCTTCCTCTGCATAGAAATTACCCAGGACTCCTGGTTGGTATGCCACAGAGACAGAGCTAAGGAGATGCCATCCCATAGAAGACAGAGGCATGGTGCCCTGCCCAAGGTCCACAGACTGACATAAAGATTGTGCAGAAACCCACCTCTGCATCACAACTAGCAGAAGCTCAAAAGGAATACCCTTCCTATTCATACAGGAGCTAAACTGATGTGCAGATAGCAAGGGTGTGCAAGTGAAACACTACAATACGTGCCTGACTACGCAGCTTTGCAATTAACCAAACGGTAAGCATTTAAGACTTTGTCCTTGGACTTAGAAGAGTGTGGAAAGAAAAGGAAAGAAGAAATATGGCCCCCATCGTTGTAGCCTTAAGAAAACAAACAAATATAATGTCAGGTGAATGGAATAAGCGGAACAGAGAAAAGGGCAGCTAGACCACTGGGATTTATTCTGGGGGCTGATCTAACCTTGTCATCCCATGGTTAAGTTACACTGTCTCTTTACTGACCAAGGTCAAGAGCTTCCTTTGGGCTTTCCAACTTACCTACAAGCCATTCCCTATTCTATACCTAGAGTGCTAATAGCTGAGGAACATATCAAGACACTCCTTGGTGGCTTCCTTTTGTCCTACAATGAAGCCCAAGTTCCTACACGACAAAGAGGAAGCCCACCCTGTTCGTTGTGTCGGCCCTGTCTGAGCTCACCCTGGTCTGCCTACTCCCCTTCCCTTAGCCTCTCCCTGCCCACTCCACACTCTCCTCTCATGCTCTTCCCAGTGACTCTAACACATCAGTCCTCCCTTACAAACTGCCCTGACCTTCCCTCCTACTGCTGCCATGCTTATCCCAGAGCCTTCCTAACAGCCTCAAGGCACAAAGCATAGATCGGGGGTCCCATGTGTCCCCACTGAGTCTCTTTTTCTGCGTTCTACACAAGCAGCTAGATCCATTGCTGCCTGCTGCTTTATTAGTGATTATGAACGCAAGGCTCAGAGAGGTGGACCATGGCATTCCAACCAGCACTGCTGCTCCAGTGCCTGGTACCCACAAAGCACTCAAAATATAAATTAACAAGAGCAAATGGCGATGAAGACTTCTCCATGGATTAGCTTCCCTTTTACGCTCTTGTTCAGGGCCAACTCACACAATCTTCACAGCCAATGAGTGGGTTATGTTTGCAGACACCAGAAAAACACTGACTGCCAGAGTACCTATGTGGTGTGTAATCGTCATTGTCTACCTGACTGGATTAAGGATGTCTAAGGATTATTACATCTCATGTCTGGGAGTTTCTATAATGATGTTTCCAGAGACAACTAGATTTTGAGTACTCAGACCTAACGAATGGATTAATATCTTGATAGACTCATAATCTGGTTCCATTATTAGCAGGTGGTGAAGGAAGTGGGGACAAGTTGGAGGAAGTGTCTTTCACACGTATGTCCAGTCACTGTGAGTTGAGACCTGAAGGGCCTGTCCTATGCTTCCACTACCATATTGTTCTTCCCAGAGCACATTGCCAAGTGTCTATAGACTGATCTCTCTGAATCCATGAGCTGAAACAAATGCTTCCTCCCTTCAGTTGTACAATGGCAACAGTGGCTCACAGCATCTGATGCAGTTTTAATTTGCACCTGGGAAGCCAATTAGAAACTCTATGCACCTAGCCTCCTTAACAAACAATGGCTCAATCATAGGCATCTCTATTATTTCTCAGTGAAAATAAAGCAGTCTCCTCTGAAGGTCATGGAGAAGTGATAAACTCCCTGGAGGATGTCTGTTCAGTGGAATCCTACCTATTTCATTCTTCTGGAATCTTCTCCCTTCCCTCATGACAATAAGCATCCCTCCCTCTGCTTTCAGAATACACTCTACCCACAATCTCTCTTGGCAAATGTGACTTCATAAAGCTTATTTATACCCATGTCCCATGGCTAAAAGTGATCTTTAGGATGCCTGCGACCCTGTCCAAAGAGGATATACATGACTGGGAGACAAGCTGTGAAACAGACTGTGTTGATTTAACTGGAAATGCCCATTATCCCGAAGCAAAGAAAACCCAAGGCCACCTCTGCTTTCTGCCATCCTGCCTCCCACCCCCTCCTATGCCAGCTCCATTCTAATTCTGCACCTCTGATCTTAAATACATTAAAAAACATAACCTATTCTAGTTCCTTAAAAAAAAACAACTAAGCAGGCTCAACTTAAGGTCAGACTCTTCTGGTACACTGGCTCCTATTATGGAGAGAATAAAAGAGAGATTGCTTTTAAAAAGAGAGAGGCTGCTTTTAATGACAGTTTCTGAACAGTGGCCTTTTGTACTTGAAGAGATTCATGATAAAGCTCACTGTCAACTGACAGTGACATCAATGTCACAGCACAAAGGATTGGATGTCCCTCAATAGAGGATCAACCCTGAGCCATTAACCAGTGTTGGCCAGCTCTGCCATCTTGGAGGATGGCTACTGCCAGTGGGAATGCGTGAGCAGAGCCAGGGGAAGAAGCAGCACTAGGAAAAAATTTGTTCCTTTCTTTTCCCCTCTGTTCTCTCTCCCCCCCTCTCTCTCTTCTCCCCCTTCTTCCCCCTCTCACCCCCCCCCGCCCTCTCTTTTCTCCTCTGGTCTTTTTATCTCTATCCCTTTCTGTCTTAGTCTTCTTTCCTTTGCTTTTTCCAATTAAAGTAAGAACCTCTTCCAAAAGTCAATAAAAAGTGACAAAGAACCTTAAGAAAGTTTATTCCATAGAACCTCAACCATCGGATGCTTCCTTTCCCTCCGAGTGCCCCTCCCCCACACCCTCTCTGTCTCTTTATCTCTCTTCTCTCTCCCTTATCTCTCTTCTGTCTGTTCCTCTCTGTCTCTCTTCTCTCTGTGTCTCTGTCCTGTCTCTTCTCCTCTCATGCTTTTCGCTCCCTACCCCCTTTACACACACACACACACACACACACACACACACACACTCCATTTCAATAAAGTAATTCATCCTTCCTTATTGGTCAAAGACTAGGATCTGGGTTTGAAGTCTGGTTTCATCAAGTTTTGGTTCCCTGACTTGGAGCAAGTAGGTTTGCTTCTCTTTAATCCTGTATACTTGTCCACAATACAGAGCAAATACTACTAAAAATTCTATGGGATCTGTTTGCAGGCTAAGTATTGTCATTCACACATAGCCCATGACATTATGGCTAGCTTGATGAAACATTCACAGAAACTACACTGTGTCTTATAATTAGACAGCAACCATTGTGGGGCTATATGGGTTATGGAAGACTTTCTTGAGCTCATAGTCTTTACCCGATGTTTCTGGGAAGGAAACAGGGCATTTAGTTCTCCAAGGATGTTACAGATGAACTCAGAGGGATGAAAGGGAAAGGTCTTGTCATACAAGAGCTCTCAGACTCAAGGTCATAGAAGAGACCAGCTGATTCCAGACAAGTGTTTGGTTCAGTCTTTGGGTTGTATGATGGTGAATTGATTGTCAGCTTTACAGGGCCTAGAAACACCTGGGAGACACACCTTTGGGCTTGTCTATGAAGGACTTTCTAGACTGAGTTCACCGATGTGGGAAAACGCACACTAAACGTAGGTGGCACCAGCCCTCAAGCTGGGGTCCTGGACTGCATAAAAGGAGAGCATTCTGAACAGAAACATTCCTCTCCCTCTGCTTTCCAGCTGTGAACGGCTGCCTCGTGCTCTTGCCACCGTGCCTCCCCGACCACTGCACCCTCCACCCATGCACCAACATAAAATCTGCCCTTCCTTAACTACCTTTTGCCAGTATGTTGTCACAGAAACAAGAGAAGCAACTAATAGAATTGTCTCTCCCCTGTTGAGGACTGGAACACTATTATATCTAGAGAGACCTTAGTGGACCAAGGAATGAAGATTATGCTTTGAGTTTTTATAGACAGTTGCAAGGCTATCAACACCTAACTATAGTGGAGAATGATCAATACTCTTACCAAATTCAAGGAAAAGGCATCTGTTCACTTTGGAATGTGAACAGTCTCCAACAGACTCATGTACTGAGTAGTTAGTCCCTATGTGGCTAACTTTTTGGAGGGGGTAGAAACATCTAGGTGATAGGGCTCACTGGAGGAATTATACCCATTGGATATGTACTTTTGAAACATGCATAATCCTTAGTCCCTGTTCTGCATTCTGCCTCCTGTCCACCATGCACAGCCACTGTCTCACACTCCTACCGCCATGATGGTCAGCTCAGGCCAGAAGCAATAAAGCCAAGGACTGAGGGCTGAAACTGAAACCTCTAAAACGAACAATTAAAATACATCTTTCCTCTCCCTAAGTTGCTTAATCTCAGGTATTTTGTCACAACATTGCCAAGTCTAGGAGCTATAAAAAAAACAGGACCAGACAGACTGGAACAAGCACTCCCTACCTGCCATACCAACTTCTAGTGCAAATCCTGACTGCATCTGTAGCTGACTATAGTCTGACATTTCACTTCCCTGCATAATTTCCCCCTTTTCATGCATTCTGATGAAGTAACACCTCTACCTTCTGGCTGATAACTTTACCAAAGAACTGCCCATCATGGCTACTCTATCTCAAAGATTTGACGATGTATGAGCGCCTCACCCCCCCACCCCCCCCACCCCCGTCCAAGCAAGTAGAGACCTTCCCGGGGATCTTTCTGGCTACGGTTGGCAAAGAACATATCCCTTGGCCTGCAGGGAGGGAAGAGCATGATGAAAACAAGCTGGACATCCGTGCTCACTCTTCCTGGCTAGTGGAAAAAGTTATGTTGGGCAGGAGAATCGGACAGCAAACCAAAAGGCAGAGATAACTGAAGCTGAGTGATAACTGCCAAGAGAACAGGTCCAGTAGACCTGAGCCACCAGCTCCACTCATGATACTCAGAGGTCCAGTCTTTGATGCTTTCCTCTCTTCCTTCATTGATTTGATTCTGTAGACCACCACAATTTCTTTCCATCACTGTGATCCAATATGTGCTATGATCATGTAGGTTCTGTTGCTGTGGTTTGCTAAAACCAGGATAAATTGAGTGTTTGCCACTTGCAATCAAATTAATTCTGTTTCTTCAGAAGCCAATATATAGATGCCCACAAGACTTCTAGAAAGCTAAAACAATGAAGCACAAGGGGAGGTTGGAAAAGGACAGGGCAAGGAAGCTGCATTGAATGGCTCTGTGAAGGTTCAAATTATTCAAATGAGAGAAGAGAAAAATGTCCCAAGAAAACTAGAAGGCCCGCTTGATGAAAAGATATGGCAGCGGAAAGGCACAGGAGAAGGACGTTGAGTTATGTGTCAGGACAATTGCTGAGTAGTAGCAGGTGCTTGGCCAAGTCACTCTAGCTCTGAGCCTCTGCACTCTCAAATACTTCTCTCATACTTTAGAAGAATCATGAGAGTGTCCCCAATGCGCCTACTACTACTTCTGCAAATGGGGGCTGTTCATAAAGAATGGCAGGCAGGAGTGGACAGCCCCAATGATAAAATCTGATCGATGTTGGCTTGTAGAGCACATGTCCTACAGGCAGAACACATGCTTTAGATATCGTACATCTGCTGTGACCTGGCCCAGGGTCTAGAATGTGTGAAGTGCTTAATAAAAACCAGTGAATAGATAAATGAAAAATAAACTCACTGGTGCAGATCTATAGCCTCAGAGGGAATGGAAAATCACCGTAAAACGCCATCATCAATATTCTCAAGCAAAGTGCGTCAAGAAAGTACTTAGTGCCAGACTGTATTAAAGGCATCTTTGGGCTGATTTAAAATGAATTACCTTGAAGGAATGAAAATCTGCGAAACAGTACAAATAGTCAAGCAATCATTGGTGCTTATATTCATGAGTCCATGTGACTTACTTACAAAGAAACAGAAGGTAAAAGCGCATTCTTCATTCAATTGGGCGTTTACTATGAGCTCACTCACACACAGTCTTTAGTTTCTACTATGATTCAGCAATGTTCTGTATCCTAGAGACCCAAAGATGAAGAAGTCAGTGCTGAAAAACCCTTGAACAAGGGGAAGAGGGAGTTACACAGATCAATACTCAGAACCAAATGTAATAACTACTGTGTCATCAGAGTTAAAGCATAGAACTAGAGAAAATTGAACTTTTTAAAAAAAAATTAAAATAATATACCTAAGAAGAGTTTGAGGCAAGGTTTAGACTTGAGTGGAGATGCAGTCCAGCAGGTGTAGTTATGATGATGTTTACAGTGCCCAGGGAGATATTGATTCAAAGATGATGGGAAGCAAATGGGTCATTGAGGCTCCAGTACTGGGTTGACCAGATGCCCCAAAGAATTTGGTAGCCCAGAGAAACACAAGTATATGGGTTTTATTCTATATAAAATGGCAGGCTGCTAACATTGTTGTTAGAAGAATGAGTATAACTATACACATACTTCATTAAGAAAACTTTGGTGGTGAAGGTGGGGGAAGGTAGATAACAAAGTTATATAATAAAATGTTATATTTTATTTACTTTTTTTTTGAGACAGGGTTTCCCTTTAGTCCCAGCTGGCCTGAAACTCACCATGTAGACCAGGCTGGCCTTGAACTCACAGAGATATGCCTGCCTCTGCCTCCCAAGTACTGGGATTAAGGGTACATAATACATATCTTGATTTATATTTTTAATTTTATGTGTGCACTCTGAGAATTTTGTAATATTTATAATGTATTTTATCTTATTCACTCTCTACTTCACTTTCTCCAACTACCTCCAGAGACTCCCCATATTGCCTTACTAAATTCATATCTTCTTTTATGAGAGAGAGAGAGAGAGAGAGAGAGAGAGAGAGAGAGATTGAATCTCCTTGTAGCCCCAGCTGGCCTAGAACTCACTATGTAAACCAGGCTGACCTCAGTCTTACAGAAACCTACTTGCTTCTGTCTCCTGAGTGCTGGGATTAAACAATTGCACAACCATGCCTAGCTCCCCCCACTTTTTTTTAAACCTGTTGAGTCCAGTGGTGCTCAAATGTGCATGTGTATAAGGCCATCCACTGTGGTATGGGAAACCTACTATCAGTGGCCACATCCCTGAAGAAGAATGACTCTCCCAGCAGCCATCAGCTATGGCTGGGGTGCATACACCCCACCCCTTCCATGCTGGATGTTGATCGGCTTGATCTTGAGCAGGTCTTGTGTAGGTAACCACAACTGCTGAGAGTTCATGAGTGAAGAGTAAAGTCCAGAAAACACTGTTTCACAATAGCCCTCCCCAGTCTTGTTAAAATCTTGTTACCTCTTCTCCCACGATATTCCCTGAGCCTTGGGGGTGGGAGTTGATATAGGTGTCCTGTTTGTGGCTGAGCACACCACACTCACTTGTTCTCTGCACTCTGACCAGTTGTGGGTCCCCATGATAACTGCCAGATAGTGCAACAAGAAGCTTCTCTGATGAGGGGTGAGATCTACACTAATTTATTGGTATGAAGACAAATATTTAGAAGGAAGTTTCATGCTATGGCCATTTAGCAAAATAAAACTAGTATGTTCTCTGCTAGGTTACATGACCGCTCCAACCATACAGGTTCTTTCTTCCTTTTTGTTCTTTCTTTCTTTCTTTCTTTCTTTCTTTCTTTCTTTCCTTCTTTCTTTTGTTTTTTCTTTCAGTGTTGCTTTACTTTTATTTTATGCGTATGCCCTGTATGTAATTGTACTACTGTCATGCAATTCCCATGGAAGACAGAAGAGGGACCCCCGGAGCTAGAGATAAGGATGATTGTTAGCCATCGTGTGGGTGCTAGGATTGGAACCTAGGTTTTCTACAAGAACAGCCAGTGCTCTTAACCATTGAGCCACTTCTCCAACGTTCACATATCAGGTATCAGTTCTCACTGTGGAGCAGACCTTAAATCCAATCAGAAAGATTTTTAATTTATTTTATCTTAAGAAGCTGGGCTGTAGAAATGGCCTAGCAGTTAAGAGCACAGACTAACTTTCAGAGGCCCCGGGTTTGATTCCCAGCACCCACATGGCAGCTGAGAACTGTCTTTGACTCCAGTTCCAGGGGAATCCAATGCCCTCTTCTGATCTCCGAGGCATTGCACAACACCGATGCACAGACCTGCATGCAGACAGTACATTCATACACATAAAAAAAAAAATAAGAAGCTAACACTCTCTCTAGATATTTAACTAAGGTCACATCTGGAGACACTGCTAACTATATGGTACAAGATTCAATCGTAGAACACCAAACACCACTAAGAGCTGAATAAAGGAGGTTACTAGTTTACAGAACTGGAGTATCCAGATACAGACCAAGCAGAAATGTGTTCTGTTATCTGGGACCGTTCTCTCCTTCCCTGGACCTTCTTCCCTTGGTACCATCTTTATCCCAGCCACAACTGCTCTCAGCTTCCCAAAGCCCAATTCAAGACAAGTCAACTCAACACGACAGTCCTCTCCCTTGCATGTTTCTGACTTGCTGTGGGCCAGGTTCCCACCCTAAGCCATTCATAAAGGTCAAATTTGGGAATGCTCTGGATAGTTAGTTCAGACTCATAAGCCATAGCTAGGTCCCTCACACCCCACTCCCCTAGAATGTTATTAAAACTTGGGCAGGCCAAGTGTGGTGGTGCATGCCTTTAATCCCAGCACCCAAGTGGCAGAGGCAGGTGAATCTCTGTGAGCTTGATGCAAGTCTGGTTTACACAGTGAATTCCAGGTAAGCCGAGGGGTACATAGTGAGATCCTGTGTCAACAAAGAAAAAAGGAAGCATAAAGCATAGGAAGACTATGTTGTCATTTGTTACAGGAGAGGTGAACACGGGGTGGGCAAGCCCAGCAGGGGATGCACAGAGAGAGAAAAGGAAAGACGGTGGGGAGATACTCAGTTGTAGACAGACCTTCAGTTTAAACAGCAACCCTTGGTGCACATGCACTTATGCCAAGCATAATGGAAAGAAACTTCAAACGTGCTTTGCAAACCTCCAAAAGCACTTGGAATTTTGAGACTCAAAATGCTTTCATTTCTTTTCAAATCAACTCAAGTTCCTTCAAAGTACAAAGAACAAAATCTCCTCCAAGATGTGAAGACATGAAGTGGGGATGAGAGGACAGACAGGACAATCGTAGCTCACCTGATACTTTCAAATGAGAAAGCTTTCTTCCAGGAGCAAATGCACACAAACATACACAATATGCATTGTGCAAGTGCAGGTCCGAATAAAAGTGACACAAGACATTTGCATGAGCCGGAACATTCACCGTAGCTTTCTGTTAACACTGATGCATGCTCCAATGATTTGCATCGCACTTTTGATCAAAAAATATGTGTGGCTTTATGTTGAAAAGGACACTTGTATCTGCAGCATTTTATTTCTAGGTATGCTATTTTGAAGCAGGTACACTTATGAATTTGAGAGAGTTTAATAATACTAGTTGCAAAGCTCAGAACCACAGTGGGGTGATCAAACATGTGGGTCAAAATTAAAGCAAGATCTGAGGTTAAAGGAAGGCCTATGTGTTTGTTACATTGGAATTTTCTGGAAAATCCCTTAACATCTCTGCTCCTTGATTTCATATTGTATCTATAAAACAGATACAATATCAATATTAAAAAGTCAGAGTTAGGGGCTGGAGAGATGGCTCAGCAGTTAAGAGCACCAACTGCTCTTGCAGAGGATCTGGGTTTGATTTCCAGCACCCACATGGCAGCTAAGAACCATCTTTAATCCGGGCATGGTGGCGCACACCTTTAATCCTAGCACTCAGCACTCAGGAGGCAGAGGCATGAGGATCTCTGTGAGTTCAATGCCAACCTGGTCTTACAGAGTTAGTTCCAGGCCAGCTGGGGCTACAGGGAGACCCTGTCTAAAAAAGACCAAAATAAATAAATAAATTAATTAATTAATTAAAATTAAAAAGTCAGAATTAAATAAAACAATAATACATATCAAATAATAAGATATAAATGTGTGTGTATGTGTGTCTATGCAAGACACTGTCCTCCATTTAAACAGAACCTAAGTGCTTGTGGGGCCACAGCGATGAGGCCACATGCAATAAAGAACTATCCAGGATTGGCAAGATTGTTCAGTGGGTAAGGGGCTTGCTGTTAAGGCTGACAACCTGCTTTCAATCTCCAGGACTCACACATGGTTGAAGGAAAGAACTGACTCCTGAGAGAACAGACTCCTACAATTTGTCCTCTTAACCTTCACACATGTGCCATGGTGTGTGTGCACATACACACAAACAACAAAATAAATGTAAACAAATTTTAAAAGAGCTGTACCAATCTCAGGGAGACATAATGGACCTACACAACAGGCTGACATGGAAAGAATGGACCTATACAATAGGCTGACATGGAAAGATTCTCCCCACTGTAGAGATATGATTAACAATCCATAGAGAGATGGGTTTAGGTACACCCCTATTGGGATATAGTCTTATAGTACTGACAATTACAAATGCATGCTAAATATGCTTACAAAATACATATAAATATGTATGTGAATTTGATGAAAAAAATCTTTGAACTCATATAGCAAGACCCCAATGAACTCCAGGCTCATATGCAAGGGAGGCCACTCAGTTGCTAGAGTACTTGGCTAGTGTGCATAGAGACTTGAGTTTGATCCCCAGAACAGCATAAACCAGGCCTCATGCTATACAACTGTGATTCAAGACAAGAGGATGAAAAGTTCAAGATCATCTGAACCCAGGTGTGATGGCGAATACCTTTAATCTCAGCAGAAACAGGCAGACTTCTGTGAGTTCAAGGCTACCCTGGTCTACCTAGTGAGTGCTAGGCCAGCCAGGGCTACACAGTAAGACCCTGTCTCAAAAAAACCAAAAATTTCAAGGTCATCCTTGATTAAGTAAATAGCTTGTTGAAGCCCAGCTTGACCTATATAAAACCCTGTTTTGGAAAAAAAAAAATGATGTGCATGAATTGAAATTTGCTATTGGGACACATCAGAAACCTTATCTCTGAGATGTGACTCAGTTTGCTATAGTCAAATTTCAAATTTCAGCCTATCTTTGGCATTCTTGTGCATTTTTAATACACATGAAATACTGTTTAGCTTTTTTAGTAGCATTCTGTGACATCTCCTGATTATCTGCTGCTGCTGCCTGCATCTGTGATTTTCCTGGTGCAAGTCCCACCACTGCCCTGGCGCCTGCTCCTACGATGGACAGTAGGACCTACCTTGCTCAGATCTCTGTGTTTACATGCACACATGGGCTACTTTACTGTGGAGGACGATGGCTGATTAAGAGAGTTTGTGAGGAAGGGCCTGCTGTGATTGAAACACTCATTTAATACATTTTAAGTGCCCCAAACGATCAGGTCCTTTGATTGCTGTTGATTGTTTCCATTTGATTTATTTCCTCCTGTATCCGAGTTCATTAAATTACTTAATGTAATGGCCACCCTGCAGTCGCGACTCTATTCAACTCTGCATCTTCAGGATTACTGCGGTTCTTAGGCTGTTCACTTCAGGAGTCAGAGTTGTGGGTTTTACCATCTGAGAGCTGGATATTGCTCCTGGAAATTACTTCTAAGGACAATTATCTGAGGACAATGTGAAAGAAAGCACAGCAATCATACAGGATGTTTTTGTAGTTATTTATGATTTCTGCTCTTAGCAATGGTCTTATTTTCAACAATTTATTAACTACCGTGGTTAGATTTGTAAAATGATGAACAAGTGCAATATCATATTTGCTCTTCCACACTTCAAAGTCTACTCCCCAAAGTGGTCAGCAAGAGCCAGCCAAACAACATTCCAGGAGTCTACAAGCCAGGCAGGTGCATTTTGTTCATGTGAAATAAGCACTGGGGGCTGGAGCGATGGCTCAGTGGATGAAGCACTTGCCTTGCAAGCATGAGGGACTGACTTCAAATACGCAGAAGGCTTATAAACCTCGGTGCAGTGAAGCATGCCCATTACCCTAGGCCTCTTCTGGTAGTATGGGAGGCAGAGACTGGAGAATCCCTGGAAACTCACAGGCCAGCCAGCCAGTCTGATGAAGGGGGAAGTAGACCACAGATCCTGTCTCAAGGAAGGAGGAAGGCAGGACCCAGCACTCGAGGTCATCCTCCATCCTCCTCATGCACGCCATGATGCATACAGGTAACTGCACTCACACACAAATTAGAAAATGCACATAATCATACAGAGAGACAGATAAACAGAGACAGACAGAGAGACAGAGACAGAGACAGAGAGACAGAGAAATAGGTACTACTCTACTGGGCACTCAATTTATGGCCAGATTTAAGGGGATTTCCTTAGTTTGTATATTCCCTTGATCTGGCCCAGAGGAGTTAGAATGCTGAATTTTCTCTCTTCATTAATTCTTTGCATTTAAAGAACTGAGTCCAAAATAGTGACCAACAGAATTGTGATGAAAGATACTGTGAGCAGATACTACAGCATCCAGATTCCCTGTGAGCCAGAAGAACTGACCAGAGGAGAGGCCAGGAGAAGGGTCCACTGGCCAGAATGGAGAACCAGTAATGCATGATTAATAACTCTACATTTGAGATTAAAAACAGTATATATAGGATTTGTATATATGGAGAAATTAAAACAAAATCATGTTAATTCTGCTATTTGATCTTTGTTGATTTCCACTGTGCCACAAGGCATCCCGGGAAATGAAATACTATAAAACTATCTGGTATTATGAAGGAATGGAATATAGAGGTACTAAGATGTATCTGATAGGTGCTTGTGATATACTATACATCAGGTTCCAGAGTTATACAAAAGCAAAATCATGTGTTTCAAAGGACCAGCGCAGTTTCAAAGAAAGTTAAATCCTTCATGTAAAATGCCTTACAGCGGCAGAACTCAGTTTCTATCCAGACCTAATGCCTTAACAGCATGCTGCCCCTTTCTAAGTGCCAGGTTCTATAACATCTCTAGGTCTAAAGGACCTTCTAAAGCAGATTACCTATTTTTCTTTATACAACTGATGGGGCTCAAAGAGAGAAACAGACACAAGTTTCTAGGTTATCTCCCTGGTGAGTACTTGAGCCCCATCTGTTCAGGCAAAAGCCCAGCGCTGCCTGCACACTCCATGCCATGCAAACATCTCCGAGGGATGAACATCTTCTAACAATGTTTATAACCATTCACAAAAGTTTGAATTTTGTTTCTCAGAGCAGCAGCCTTCTGTTTCAGCAGGATAATCTAGAAGGCGTCCTTGAGAGAATCTACTGGAAGATATGTATATAACAAACACAACGGCTTGTAGCATGCTAATGATTGTCATTATTATGGCTCAGGAAGAACAAAGGCATTCTTAGACCTTTTCTTCTGTTGGATGACTGTCTGATAAGTCATTTGTTCCACCTTGTAATGGTCAGGTCCCCTGTGTTTGTTTAGGGATAGGACAGTGTTAAGCCTGGTTCTCCCAAGATCTGGAATTTATGGCCAGCATTCACAGAGTACACAGGAACTTCCACTCCCTCAAGAAACTGTCAATCAGTGTGACCTCACTTTCTCTTTACCTGCTGTCCTGCCTAACACACCTTAAAGGGCCTAGTCACATGCCATTTTGGTGCTAGCTGCTCTTCTGCACCTTAGAGCCCAGTCCCCACTATCCCAGGAGTGCCTAAGTCTGGTATCTTCCTTTCATTTGGGGTCACACTGATCTGTGAATCCCATGGGACTTTTATCCTGGTGGAAGACTGGGTTATTTTATCGTGGAGCTCAATCAGGTATCCCTGTGTTTTGGTAGCCATCATGGCCAGTGAATTCACCAAGAAGGAGGCAGCCATTTTGGTAGATGACATCACAGCCACATGGCTTGGTTGGCATCTTGGACAGTAACATTTTCAAAATGGTGGTGACCTGTGTGAACTTGCCACTATCTTAATGCAACCACATGGTAACACCCAGGAACTTACCTGGACTACTAAACTTAAGGGAATCATGGTAACCTGGGAATTCTCTGGACTACGAGCATTTAATCATATGTTCAAATCCTCTTGCAATTTATTTTTTGTTTTCGTTTTCATCTTGGATTATTATAGAAAATCAAGAGAGTCCAACATAGTCTCTAACAACTTGAATGCATTTTTATGTCAGATTAAGGAAGTAATGCCAAGTCTCAACTATGGGAGTTTAAAATTTTGTCATTGTTTTTGTCTGTTTCTAAATGGGATTATTTGCATTTTAATGTCTTGTATGGTATATAGTTACTGGCTTTTAAAGATGACTATTTAAAATGTTTACATTATTTTACATATTTACTGGCTTTTAAAGGTAACTGTTTTGGGTTTTGACTTTGTTTATGTGACATTTACCTATTTTTAAGGGATTATTTTAGATTTTGACATCTTTTATATAGTATATTTACTGATTTCTAAAAGGGACCATTTTTAATTCTTATATTGTTTTACATAATATTTATCTCAAGTCCCAGCCCCTCCACATCATTGGTTTTTCTCTATCATTTAAGTTTTAATTCTGCTCTCTTACCTTCATTTTACTTAGCTGCTTACTCACCTTTACAGAAATGTTTTTAAGTTTCCAGCCTACAACTCTTCCTTTTCTGCCATCACTGTCACTCCCATAAATTTATTGTAAACCTCAAATCTAAGTTTTCCTTCTCCACATTTTAACTCTCCAACCACTGCCAACATCACTCCAAACCAAAAACCCTTTTTAACTGTTTTCTAAAACCCTATAAAACTCCCTGTAATTCCATGTTTGTTTCCATGTGTTAGGATCTAAGGTATTTCCATACAGAGAGATCTCACATAATTGTATTAATTGTCTTCATGTGTTACTTGTCTCAAAACAGTTTTAAGCTGTGGCCACTAAGCTTTTCTTCTTCATTTCTGTGCACAAGAATTATTAGTTTAAATTTTATTCTGGCATGCCTAATCAAAATATAAATATTTTAGTGGTGCATTCAAAGGCCTTGTAAGCCCAGATGCCCTAAACATCTTTAAATATTTATTATTCAACAAAACTAAGTACTTTTTTAATATCAAACAGTATACATACATATATATATATATGACTCGAAGTCCTTAGCAATAAAATTTATGACAAGAAATTCTAATTTTTTATGTATTTATTTTTATTTTTTAACATGCAGGAGCCAATCTACAGGGAAAAGCTCAAGAAAAACTAGTTTGTCTTTAAGCCTTTGCCAGCACCAACATAATGTATATGGCAGAATTTGGCTCATTGAAATTCTAATTTTTTAATCTCACCACATCTTAAGACATTTTGCTTGAGGATAGTCCCTGATGTATTCATAAATCTTTGTGGCCTGGGGCAGCTGAACTTTTAAGAGTCTTTTAAACAATCTGGGTGTGGTGGCCCACTCCTTTAATCCCAACCCTTGGGAGGCAGAGGCAGGCAGGTCTCTGTGAGCCCAAGGTCAGCCTACCTGGTCTGCATGGTGAGTTCCAAGCCAGCTGCTACAAGGAGACCCAGTCTCAAACGACCACAAATAGACAGCTTTTTGCTAGCTATTAGTAAAATTCTCATTAGCAGTTAGTCAGGTATCTTGGTCTGGATTGAGTGGAGGTCTTTGGAGCTTGGGAAATTCCTGAGCTCCTCGGGGTGCCCAGGTGGTGGCTGTGCTTCTGTTTCTTTGGCTAGAGACCCATTTGGGGTCTGACACTTGGTTCAGTTGTGGTACTGTATGGCTTCTTCTGGAGTACATTATAGGAGCTGATCTCCCTCCTAGCCTGTGCTGCAGCTCTTACCTCCAGGTTCCTGCCCTGAGTTCTTATGTTGGACTCCCTAAGTAATGAATTATAACTTGGGAAATGTAAAACAAATAAACCCTTTCTTCCCCAAGTTAGTATTGATTAGAATTTTTTGTCACAACAATTAAAACAAACTAAAACAAAATTTAGTCAAGATTTATTAAAATGCCTAAATCGGGCTGGAGAGATGGCCTAGCGGTTAAGAGCGCTGACCGCTCTTACAGAGGACCCGGGTTCGATCCCCAGCACCCACATGGCGGCCAAGAACCGTCCGAAACTCCAATTCCAGGAGAACTCCAGTTCCAGGGGAATCCGAGACCCTCTTCTGACCTCTGCGGCACGGCACAGCATGGGTGCACAAACCTGCATGCAGACAGTACATTCATACACATACAGAAATAAATAAAATTAAAAAAATAAAATAAAATAAAATGCCTAAATCTTTGTTCAAGTTTATCTACTTGTTATATGGTAATTAAAAATACCAAGTTAATACAACTGACCCTCTTGGAGTTTTACTAACCATACTTCAAAGCTCTAATCTGATTTAGTCAAAGGAATTTAAAAGGACAAGTTTTTGTCCCTTGCCTGCTAAGGTCAACTTAAGTCCTAGGGGACAGTGAGGCCACCTCTCAAAATGTTCTATAATTGTGAGTCACCAGTCTTCCTGTGAAGGGAGGTCTTGGAGATCCACTAAAGGGACTCCAACCATTGTCAGCTCAGAGCTACACGAAGCCCAGGTCAGCAGGATCTCTGGCTTCTTGAGTAGATGACACTGGGAAGAAATAACCCAAAGGAGCCGGGTGCTCACCCCAAAGTGAACTCAAGGACCAAAACTTCAATTGACCTTAACAGCAAAACTAAATTTATCTGAGCTAACTGTATGGTTTAAACACCCCAACAGAAAAGTATAATCAAAATAATCATGAAATAACTTATAATTTTATTACCTCAGAGATAGATGAGGTCTACTGCACCATGCTAGAAAAATACTGCTTTTATACCAACCTGTTAAAAATATTTGGGTCTCTGGGGCTGGAGAAATGGCCTAGCGGTTAAGAGCGCTGACCAATCTTACAGAGGACCCGGGTTCGATCCCCAGCACCCACATGGCAGCTGAGAACCATCTGAAACTCCAATTCCAGGAGAACTCCAGTTCCAGGGGAATCCAACACCCTCTTCTGACCTCCGCGGCATTGCACGGCATGGGTGCACAACCTGCATGCAGACAGTACATTCATACACATAAAGAAATAAAAAAAAATTAAAAAAAAATATTTGGGACTCATGGCTAATGCCCCCCCCCATAAAAACCTATTATCATGGTTATTCTGGCTCTCATTCTGGGGCCCTGTGTACTAAAACTTTTTTCCAATCTCTTACAACAGAGTACAGGCCCTCACCTCCTCCAATTAGGGACCCTGGGCAGGGATCCTCCCATGGCTAATGCCCTTGGTACTGGGAGTTCTGTGTACTTAATGCCTCTTAGGGTAGTTCCAAAATCAAATACAACAGCTCACTCATACAAGATTTAACCAGATGGTGCTTTCAGTTGTAGAGGGAGAAACTGCACACCAACAACCAGCCACTATCGATCCAGACCACCACAGGTCACCAAGAATGGCTGAGATGGAGGCGGAATCCTGATTTACCTGGCTGAAATCCCCCCTTTTCCCAACCACACCCCATATCAGCAGGAAGCAGTTACAGAAAGAACAGGACACCCTTTCTCTATTATAACCAAAAGGCCTGGTTCTCCCAAGATCTAGAATCCATGGCCAGCATTCACAGAGTACACAGGAATTTCCACTCCCTCAAGAAAATTGTCAATCAGTGACCTCACTTCCTCTTTACCTGCTGTCCCACACGGGACACCTTAAAGGGCCTGCCCAGATGCCATTTTGGTGCTGGCTGAACCTTAGGGCCCAGTCCCTGCTGTGCTTGAAGTAAACTTTCGAGGAGTGCCTAATCCTGGTGTTTTCCTTTCATTTGGGGTCATGTTGACACAAACCTAACAGACAGAATCTGGTGACAGACCCTGGGGACTTGGGATATCTCTAGACTGTCCTGTGACATCTGACCAAATCAGACTATGTGCTCTGAGCCCCCTATTTCTTATTATAATGGGAATAAATTGTGGAAGAGGATAAAGTTGTTATGATGAATATGTTTGGTTTTCGGTTTTGTTATTTTGTTGGTTTTTTTTTTTTTTTTTTTTTTTTTGAGACAGGGTCTCCCTGTAGTCCCAGCTGTCCTGGAACTCACTCTGTAGACCAGGCTGGCCTTGAACTCACAAAGATCCGCCTGCCTCTGCCTCCCAAGTGCTAGGATTAAAGGCGTGTGCCACCACGCCCGGCTATGATGAATATGTTTTTAAAAACATAGGAAACTGTCCTAGTTTCATTTCTATCTCTGTGATAAAATATTTTGACAAAAAGCAGCTTAGGGTAGATGGATTTATTCAGTTTATCAGTCTAGGTTATGGTTCACCACTGAGGGGGAAGTCAAGGCAGAACTTGAAGCACCTAGTCACATCCATGGTCAAGGCTGAGACAGAACTAATGCATGCTCAGCTAGATTCCTCTACTCATGTATAGCAGACAGGGTCAAACTCCAGGCAACAATGCCATGTACTTTCAGGCTGTGTCTTCCCACTTCACTTAAAGCAATAAAAACAGTCTTCTACAGACATGCCCACAGGCTAGCCTAATCTATCTGATCGTTCACTGAAGGTCTTCACAGATGGTTCTAGGTTGTGGTAAGTTCACAATTAAAAGGACTCAACACCCAAAGAGTACCAGGCAAATTTTCAGAATGACAAAGGCGGATGTTTTCTGGGAAGCTCCTCTAAGTCATGCACCATGGTAAGCTCTCTGGTTTAGATACCATTCACAGATCAAGGAAGCAGGTAATAATAGTATTAGGGCCATATCACTAATGAGACCAAAACACAAGGAGGGGGGTGCGGTAATGTCCTCAAGGTCAAGGTTGTGGTGCCTAGAATCAAGTTCATCCAGAGGTGAGTCATGAAGCTGTCCTTGTGCCACCAATGTGTGCCTATTTCTGCCACATTCCCCCCACCCAAACTCCAGGGAACTACATGGGCTACCCAGATAGGCTGCATGAGTCCCCATAAGTGGCACAGCACAGACTATAGACTGCAGTGGGAGCCCTACCACTGGATTACCACAGCATGGCTGCCCTGCATAAACCGAGAGTTCCTTGTGCCTTCTTACTGTCCTTAAGAAGAAATCGTGGGGTGATTAGATCACACTGCCAATTCTACAAATTCATCTAAGACACTCCTTATGAAGCTACATAGAAGGAGACTCACCAAGACCCCTGAAGTCACTGCATTAGGAAAAAAGAAGGAAGAAGAGAGTGGAGGGAAATAAAGACAGAGGCAGACTGCAGAGGGCAGGACAAGCCTGCGACAGATTGAAGCTGAGCAGTCTCGCTAACTCCTCTGTTTACTGGTCACTGCTAATGTTACAGAAATGCTTTCCCAGACGCCAGTAACAGAAGAGTCAATCTCAGAAGTAAGACAGAGCTCCTCATTGGGCAGCAAAAGGTACAAATGTTCACAAACATCAGAGTTCCATGAAGTTGAAATGCAATTTGAACATCACCAGCGACTTCCAAGACCTGCCACACTGGGGAAAAAATGTTCCACCGTTCTACATCTATTTGATCCCCTTTTTTCAAAGGAGCATACTTTTCAGATCCAGGGAAGCCTTTGCTGCAGCCCTGCAGTCCCTAATTCCATAAATAGCCCTTAAGCATTCTGCTCCATGGCACTGGCACCTCCTGGTGTGACGTTCCATCCTGCCAGGACGCGCCCCACATCCCCTCTCCTCAGGAAGCAAACCTCTCCTGCGCTCTGAGCCTGCTGTGCCCAATTATTTTGCTGCCCTTGCAAAATGAGCACTTTAGGTGTTCAATGTGTTTTTAAGGAAATGGATCGGCATGATATTCTGGGAAACACAAAGCTCAGAGGAATAAGGCAAATTGCAAATTTCAAGAAATATTGGCCTCTGTATATTAATCACACTAATAATATTACAGATGAGAGAAGGATAAATCCACTTCCCTTGCCTCCACCATTTGCTTGGTTGGAACCCTTTGGAGGAACTTTGGAGTGTGGTTTCTGTGTATTTATTTTTTGTATGGACTGTTTTTACTTATTGCTGTTTTTTTTTTTTAAATCAGACAAGAGGAGGAAGAAGGAGGAGGAGGAAGAGGAAGAAGAGAAGGAGGAAGAAGGAGGAAGAGGAAGAGGAAGAAGAGAAGGAGGAAGAAGAGAAGGAGGAAAAAGAGGAGGAGGAGGAAGAGGAGGAGAGGAAGAGGAGGAGGAGGAAGAAGAGGAGGAGGAGGAAGAGGAGGAGGAAGAGGAGGAGGAAGAATGTAAAGCTACAAATTAATTTTCTTTTTGGGGGGGTTCTTTTCGAGACAGGGTCTCTCTGTAGCCCCAGCTGTCCTGAAACTCACTCTGTAGATCAGGCTGGCCTTGAACTCACTGCCTCTGCCTCCCAAGTGCTAGGATTAAAGGCATGTGCCACCACACCGGGCTACAAATTAATTTTCTACTTAGCATTATATGCCAGAGAAGACATTGTTCTAGGAAAGGATGTTACTGGAGAAAGGCAAATGTACAATATGCACAACACTGCCTTCTCCTTCCAAGTCTGTGGCAGACATGACTAATTAATTACAGAATTCTACCTAACAGATCACAAATGGTCTAAGATTCCTTGTCCTAGACAGCACTTACTCACCAACCAGAATGGACATGGCCAGGGCCTTGGCAGCTGAATTCTGAGTAAGGAGAGGGGGTCTTGCCAAGGACCTTCAGTGAATAAGCATCAGAGCCCAGCTGTGAAACCAGATCTAACAGCCTTCTGGTTCTCTTAAATGATACTATGAGAGGCTGCCCCCTGCTGGTGAGAAAGTGTACGCAATGTTTATGAAAGTGAGAAGCTCATTGGGAGATGCATCACTGTGGAAATGTCCATTCATAACCTCATCTTCCCGTACACCTTAAAGACTTGAACTAGGTATAGCACCTGCCTGCTCTTGAACACACACACACACACACACACACACACACACACACACACAATGGCCTTAATCATTTTTTTTTTTTCCAGCATGGCTGTTTCTTAAATTCAGATTTCAGCCATTTTACTTTTCTTTTTTTTTTATTAATTTTATTTATTTCCTATATGTATGAATGTAACTGTCTGGCGGCAGTCTGTGCACCGTGTCGTGCAATGCCCGCGGAGGTCAGAAGAGGGCGTCGGATTCCCCTGGAATGGATTTCTCCTGGAATTGGAGTTTCAGACGGTTCTCGGCTGCCATGTGGGTGCTGGGGACGAACCCGGGTGCTCTGCAAGAGCGGGTCGGCGCTCTCACCGCTAGCCATTTCTCCCAGCCCAGCAGCCATTACTTTTCTAAAACATCTCTGCTCTTCATCTAACTGGATCTGCTTCTAATTTAGTTCTATGTTAACAAGTCGGGGTGCCAGACATGTACCCCAAATGGTAAGGAGTATCACAGCTTTTTGGCTCAGTATTTCTTCTCTCAATCAGTCCTTCTCCCCAGAAATCACAAGCTATGCCTGCTATTCCTAAACAACATCCATCACTGCCTACATGGATGGGCACCCTTTGTTTTTTTGTTGTTGTTGTTTTTTAGTTTTTATTTATTTGTATGTTGTATGAATTACTGTCTGCGTGCAAGTTTGTGCACCTGTCGGCAATGCCCGCGGAGGTCAGAAGAGGGTCTCGGATTCCCCTGGAACTGGAGTTCTCCTGGAATTGGAGTTCCAGATGGTTCTCGGCCACCATGTGGGTGCTGGGGATCGAACCCAGGTCCTCTGTAAGAGCGGTCGGCGCTCTTAACCGCTAGGCCATCTCTCCAGCCCCGGATGGGCACCCTTTGAAAAAAGCAGAAGCATGACGTGTACCACCTGCAGCTGTGTGTGAAGCTGTCTTAGAATTTTGTTCTATGTGTATCTCCATCTAGGGACGTCCTTGGGTTTCACCTACCAGGTCCAAGTCCAGGTATGAAGGCTCCTACTTCAGAGATTACTCAAAAGCGAAGTTCTCCCTGAATGGCTAAAAAGCCTCTAACCATCAGACTTCACTCTGTTCTGTTTCCTCCAGCCAGCTGACTCTGGTCCAATCTATTGACCCACAGGATTGAGAGCTAAATTAAAGGTGATTAGAAGCTTTGGGACATCAGGGAATTTTGACGCACCCAATGTACCACCAATGTACCAATAGGTGATGGGTGCAAGTTCAAGAAAGGGGAGGCTCCAATGTCGAGCCCTCCACCAAATAAACTATATGATCACAGGAAGATGTGTTGTAGCCTTAATTCTCTGTGTGTAAGTTGAAGACAGTAAGAACATTTTCTTTACAATGATCCTAATGAGTTATAATTATCACAGTCTCAATACCCACAGTGCACTACAACACGTATAGAATGAAGGCTCAATACATATTAGTGATTCGAGTGTTGATATCTTTTAAAGAATTAAAAAGATTCACTCTAATCAACATTTTCTTGAATTTATCTCTTCCGTTCCCAGTGTCTTGTTTTTGCAAAAAGCAAAGCATTTTTTATATTAACATAAAGTCTTTTGCATAGAAGTAGGATAAAAAATAAATTTGTTATGTGCAATTTCCTATTATTATTCCCATCATCTAAGCTTTGTCTTGACTTAAAAGGAGATTCGCAGTCAAGTTGAGGGAGAGGGGGACCACTTTGTCACACTGAATGTACAAAAGGAGAGTCATACCTTTTCTTTTTCTTTAAATAAGATCACTTACAACAGAACAAATACTCCCAAATGTGCCTCATACCACACTCTACTCAAAGGAAATCTCCCATTCTTAATTTTAAAGACAATCAAGTTTAAAATGTATGTATTCGTTATTTAAAACTATCCGTTTTTTTCCACAGTGGAAAGAATGTTTTGCATTGGTAGAAATATAACAAGTAAAGGAAACCTTCTTCAAGTCTGGAAAATCTGGAAGGAAACCAATATTTACATTGGAGTTTGTATATCGTATCAGATCCATATACGTCTGAAATTTCTTCTGGCTTCTCTTCAGAAAGTACTATTAGCTCAATTTTCCTATACATGTAAAAAGCAAAAAGCATTTAACTCTGTTTTTATGAGGTGCTTATTAAAATCCAGTCTTGCAGTCTTGTGTGGTTTTAGCCGATCAGAGCATGGGTATAATCTGTTTCTGTCTGGACTCAGGACAGACACACAGACACACCACACACACACACACACACACACACACACACACACACACACTCCAGAAGTCAGGATGGAGCCAGGAAGATGCTGTGCAGAGGAAACAGACCTGTGAGTCCTTGCATGCCAAGCACCAAGCAGGGACACAGCTTCTGTATCCTGCGCGTGTGAGTGGCTGTGCTTCGTGGGAGGCATAGGAACTACCCAAGCTAATGTTTTTCCTTGGAGAAAGAGCTCTGTTTCTGATTTCATTCTCTTTGAAATAGTGAAGACAACCCTGTGAGCTGTACAAATGGCCTTTCAGATGAGAGTGACACGGTGGCCTCTGGGGTAGCATGTAGGGAGCTGTCATTCATCTTAACTACCTCTCAGAGGCTGACACTTCAGCCCAATGGGGCTTGTCAATAAGAGGAGCCAAGGGAGGGCCAAAGCTAGACCTCACCACATCCACCACCGCCCTGAGAACCAGGAACACAGGAGGTATAAGATATGGTTTAGAGCCGGGCGTGGTGGTGCACACCTTTAATCCTAGCACTTGGGAGGCAGAGGTAGGCAGATCTTTGTGAGTTCAAGGCCAGCCTGGTCTACAGAGTTTCAGCATAGCTGGAGCTACAGGGAGACCCTGTCTCAAAAAAGACCAAAAAAAAAAAAAAGATATGGTTTAGATAAAAGGCCAGCCATGCTTTTCCTTTATTTCCACTTTTGATTTTTTCTTAATTTATGAAAAAAAGGATGTGTACATATATGCATATATAGTTATTTTGTTATTAGTCATAATTTATTATGTAAGAAATATTTCCATGATATAGAATTATAAATTAAAATGAATTTTGGTTTTAAAAGCACACATGCCCATGGAATGACTAAGTCAAGTTAATAAACATATGTGTAACCTCACATACATTTTTATTGATAAGAACACAAAATTTACTCTCTTGAACAACTTTAAAGAAGTAATATACAATTAACTATAGCCACTACATGATAAAGCAGATCTTTTGATCTTATTCCTCCATATTAAAATCTTATATCCTTTAAGCACCATCTCTCCTAACCTTTCTTCCTTTCCAGTAGTTACTGGTAGCTCTCATTCTTCTCTTTGTTTCTAGAAGTTCAACTGCTTACAGTCCATGTATAAGTGAGATCCTGTGGTATATGTCTATTTGTACCCAGCTTATGTCATTTGACACAATAGACTCCATGTTCGTCCATATTCTTGCAAACAGCAGAACCCCCTTCTTTATAAAGGTTGAATACTAATGTGGACGGTATGTGTGCACTCATCCTTGTGTGTGTATATTGGCCACATTTTGTTTATTCATATATCCAATGACAAATACTTAGGATGATTCCCAATTCTGGCTGCTCTCCACAATGCTGACATGAGCACAGAGATGGCACTGTCTCCTTAACACTGATTTCATTTTGTTTACACACATACCATCAAGAAGGGGGTCAGACTATAGCTCTGCTTTCCACTTTTAAGGAACTTCTGTTAAATAGAAATTCTGAAAGCTCTTGTGTAAAACAGGGAAAAGTCAGTTGAGAATTACTGCAATTGGTAAACACATGTCCTCCCTTTTTTTCTTTTTTTATCTCGAAGCAGGAGTTTGGAGATGGGCATCACCCAGCTACCTAGCTCCTCTAAGGAGAAGAGGAATCTTCCAGATTCTAAAATGGTCCCCACACTTCTGGTCCCAAGATGGCTGCCTCATTTTCTGATGCACAGGAAGGATGAAGAAAGCAAGAAAAAAAGCACAAAGAGAGAAGCATATGCGCAAAATGTACATAAGCTAATTATATAGACATTTCTAGACCTTCACCTACATCAACCATTCTCCGGTCACCATAGCTATAACCTGGAGAATCAAGGTCAGTTACTGGCGTTTGTTTATACTTTTGCTCCAAGTGGATACCTTATCATACTGAGGGAATAAAAGAAAATCTGAGACTATGTCAGTAGAACAATTATTCTCAAATGAAAACCCAGAGTAGTGGGATTTTTATAACTGCCACAACATAGTATTAAAGAACTCTTTAAGATTCTGAGGCTCCTTGGGGCTGGAGAGATGGCCTAGCAATTAAGAGTGCTGACTTCTCTGGCAGAGGATCCGGGGTTCAATCCCCAGCACCCACATGGTGGCTGAGAGCTCTCCAGTTCCAGGGGAATCTGACACCCTCTTCTGACCTCTGTGGCATTGTACAACAGGGTGCACAGACCTACATGCAGACATAAATGTAATTCATAAATGTAATTTCATACACATATTAAAATAAATATAATTAAAAAAAAGATTCTGAGTTTCAGACTCCAGAAGCAATAACTCAAAAGATCTATGTGGGTATTTGGAGAAGACTTCAGGAATTGGACAGGTAGTTCAGTGGGTAAAGCCAACAACCACCATGCCTGATCTGATTCCCCTAAGTTGTCCTCTGACATTCACACACATGCTATTGTATGCACATGCATGTACCACTTCTCTGCCACACAGTAAATGAATAAAATATATTTTTAGATATATTCAGGTAATTGAGAGTCACATTTTTATTAGGACAATGGTTGATGACTAAGTATCTACAACAGAAAGGTATATGAGCTAATAACCATATTTTTATTTGAAATTTTCATAGTAACCACATAAGGAATATATACTGTTATCTCTTGAACTTAAAAAAAAAAAAAAGGAACATGAAGGTTCAAGTTCAAGACTGGAGAGGGAATAGAAAACACCAGTATTTAAATTCTGCAAGACCACATAAGAGGTTGATGAAAATAAAACTTTCAGATGGTAATGTTCTCAATGAGCAATTCCGCAGGCTTTTCTATTATTACTGTTTATCAAAGAAGCAGTTTATAGGGCACATGAAAGAGATTTCTAAATCCTTACAATACTTCCTTGTGGCTATGGTGGTGCATCCCTTTCTTCACCCTTGCTTTCTCTGACTGTAGAGTGGGACAGATACCAGCAGCTCACATAGCATTACTGAAAAATTATAGCAAGTACAAATTATATGAACCTCCTGTTCACTGGAAAACAGTTATGGGAATTTAAGCCTTTTTAACATTCTCAGAATGGTTATCACTCAGGGACTTTAAAGCTTCTAGAAAAAGATTGTCTTAAGGTCTCAAATGGTTAATTACCCCATTAGACATCAAAGACCCTGGCCACCGTGTGTCTGCCTGGCCCACAAAGCCCTATGCACTAAGCCACAAGACAAACTTTTTGAAAAATGTTGCTGAGCCTATCCAGGCTTCAGCGATGCCTTCTAGGCTAATGGGAACTTTTTCTTTCTGACATTATCCATTCTGCTAAAGCTGGTTATGATTCCCCACACATTACTTGAAAACCAATTTCATTCAAGACAAAAGCGTGTGAGCAGGGTATTACATTTTATGCCTAAATTATGCAAATTTGGTGGAGTCATATTGTATTGTGAGCAATTCCCTTTCTTCCAGTTTTCATTGTATCATGAATTAAAGAAAATTTCACTATCCTCATTTGCAAAAGGTGAATACTTTCTATTTTAAAACCCTGGGGGGGGTTGACTTTTAATGAGCAGTTATCTAATATAAAAATCTCTTACATATATTACTGACATCATTCCAAAATATTAAATGTACATTCCAGATAGAGCTGATCTTGATCCAATTAATCCTTGGAAAAGGGCCTTTACAACCAAACTCTGGATGTTCCAAGGGCAATATAGGAGGTGAGATAGTAGACAGAGACACAATTTTCAGAAGACTCCGGAAGTTACAGGGCTGCTTTACAGGACATCAAACCTGCCGCGTGGTTCAGAAAGTGATCAGAGCAGAGGCAACAGCTTTCTGTAGCGTTCTCTGAGCTCAGGGAGCCGCTCAGCAGCAGGGGATCCATTTGTAGCAGCTGTCTTTCTGCTGCTGAAGATCACCTTCAGACTCTCCCTGGGTTCTCTTCTTGTTACAGAGCCCATCGCTTCCCGGGAGGAAGGGGGACTGTTGAAGGAGACTGGGGACCACCTGAAATTGCCAAAGTGAGCGGTTCTTGATCCAGACCTGACCGGCCATTCCTGTCCTCTTCCTGAGTTTCCCTTAGGTGCATAACTTCGTCTCTTTATGTAGTAGACGATCCACAGGAGAAAGTGGAGAGAACAAATGGCTCATTTCATATTCATTTGGGTTGCAAGCAACAGCAACCAGAGTGGCTTTGGAAAATAAGGTTCATGAGAGGGATGAGGAGGAGATAGCTCATTTGATGAAGGGCTTCACACACACACACACACACACACACACACACACTACACATACACACACACACACACACACTACACATACACACACACACACACACACACACACACACATCCCCAGCACCTCACAGGCACTTAATCCAGATGCTGAGGTGCTGGAGACAAGGGAACCATTGAGCTTGCTGGGCAGCTGGCCTTGCTGAATTGGTGAGCTCCAGGCAAGTGAGAGAGCCTGTCACCCCAAATAAGGTGAAGAATTACTGAGGAAGACTCCCAGTGTCAACCTCTGTCATCCACACCTACATGCATACATGTGCATGTGCACATATACACATATATACACATATGACAATAACATTCATGCTCAATATAAGCACAGCACTGACTGCTGAAATCATGGTCCCTGGACTGCTTGCATTTTTCTTGCCCAAGACTTGGCTAGAAAAACAATGCTTTGTTAATATGACTAAAAAGGGTATCACTGGGAAAGCTGTCAATCCCTGAAGGGAAACAACCTGAACAGACTGGAGTCCAAAATGACAATTCCAAAGAAATTAGACTGTTTTCTTCTCACCCACTTGTGCCCCTTTCCCAAAGCCCAGGGAACAAACTGTGGAAGAGGAGGTGTGGTAGATTGTAAGGGCTGTGGAGAGATAGGGGTGAATCATGAGACTACAGGAATATAGTCTGGACTCCTGATTGATCAACATGTCTGTGCATACAAGCTTCTCCAAAGGGTCTATGGGGACCGTGGGTTGTTCAAAATTTGGACATAGATACTTGCAAAATGCACCAATTACCTGATTGTATGACATAATGAGTGACATCAATGCTATCTGCAAACAACTGTGTCATTGTATTGTAGAATCCCTTAAAAATAAATTAATTAATTAAAAAAAAAGAAAGTCAATGCTTACATTTTTCTCAACACCCCCCTGAACCACGCTCTCTGGGACTGAAGTCTAGCACACTGTGACCCACATGTGCACTGAAGTTCCAGCAGACTTCATCCAGGAGCAGGTAGTAGTTTTATCAAAGTAGTTTTATCAAAGGTAGTAGTTTTATCAAACTTTTTATCAAAAGTTTTATCAAATGTGTTTGTGATTCTCCCTTGACAATCTCCTCATGGTCAGGAGATAGAGGCCATATCCCCCCCATCATTGAGTCTATATCTAGGCAGGGGTTGCAGGAAAGGAAGATGGAATTGTTTTAAAGGCTGGCTTTTCAACCTTTATAGTGAGAGAGAAAGAATGAGAAATAACTTTTCAACTTGAAAATTAATAGTATACCCCATATGACAACCAAGAAGATGTATGGGTAAGTTGATAGCATTTAAACTGGTATTTTTAGAAAAGAAGTATCTGGACCAAGAATATGGCACAGCAGGTGAAGTGCCTGCTTCCAAGCCTGATGGCTTGAGTTCAATCCCTGGATCCCACTGGGGAAAGGAAAAAACCAACTCCTGAAAGTTGTTCTCTGACCTGCATGCACATACCACAGCAGGTGCACAGCTACACACATGATAAATGAATGTAATCTTAACAATCAGAATGCTTTCTTACCTCTGAAACATTCACACATATCTGGGTGCTATTGGAAACCATGCCTTTATAGATATTCACAGGCCAACCCCTTCCTTGATTTTCACTGTGTGCTCACTTCTGTCTCTTCAATTCAATATCATGCGTGGGAAGTACTTATCTCAAAGTGAAAAGGAACTTCAAGAGGCAAACCACTGATTCTTTTACTATTGGGAATAAAGAGAATAAATCAATCCCCATGTATTGATTTAGCCTAAGATCACATTAAGAAATGACAGTTATTCAGGAGACAGTCCATTAGAATCCAATGGCACTGAGAGTAATAAAGTCTTTGTAAAGATATAGGTGTTTTGTTTTCTTTGATGCAATAGCTTTTAGTCATGGCTCTCTTGTTACTCAACCATATGAGATATCAACTTTAGGAAGAAAATATACCACAGATGGAACATATAAAAAATGACTAACCCCACTGGTAATGTGAGAAGCTTAAATAACAGCAATTACGTAGCCCTTATTAGGAGAGCATTCAAGCAATTATAATGCCCAAGGCTGGCTAGCACATGTAGAAAGGCATGAATCTGTATAATGAGTAGATATGGAAACCCCTATGACCACTTACAAAACAAGATGGAAACATATATAAAGAGCTATGAGAGGGCTCCAGAGACCACTCAAGTCATTGAGAGTCTTGCTTCTCTGTCAGAAGTCACTTCAGTTCCCATCACATACATCCACTGACTCACAACCATTTGTAACTCCAGTTCCAGGATCCAATGTGCTCCTCTCCCCTCCACATGCACACACACACACACACACACACACACACACACACACGCCCCACACCACAATTAAAAATAAAATCTTTTTTCAGTTACAGTGACAGCTGGGCATGGTGGTGCACATCTATAATCCCAGCACTCAGAACTTTGATGCAGGAAGACAGGACGATTAAGTCTAGTTTGGCTAAACAGCAAATCTTTTCCGAAATAAACACAAATAGGAAAAAAAAAAACTCTACATGATTGTATTTCATTGTATACATATATCAAATTCTCAAGAATAAAGGAAATTATCATTTTAATAAACCTCTACATGATTATAGAGCCTAGATCACATAAAACCTGTACAACTATTTCTGGGGAAAAAAAGAAGTCATCAATCATTAAAATCACAAAAAATCAAATAACATGTTTTGGGCTGGGGGAGGGAGTAGAAGAGACACATCAGAAACCAGTGCTGACTAGATTCCACTGGATTCTGATGAATCTTATGTTCCTCATTATACTCCAGTGGGGAGTTGGTAACCATGTTATTCTACTTTTTTTTTTTTTTGGTCTTTTTGAGACAGGGTCTCCCTGTAGCCCCAGCTGTCCTGGAACTCACTCTGTAGACCAGGCTGGCCTTGAACTCACAAATATCCGCCTGCCTTTGCCTCCCCAGTGCTAGGATTAAAGGCATGCACCACCATGCCTGGATGTTGTTCTACATTTTTAATAAAAAGATATGTTTATAATAAAAATACACTGAAAACTATTTTATATTCCCCAGCAGAAATATTTCTGCAAACAGTTTCTGGCCACAATAAAATGGTATTTTTGGAATTTGGATCTATTTTGGTTTATCAAAATATTGCATTGATGATAACAGCAATGTTAATGATATACATTGCAGAATGTATGTTTTGATTGAGGAAATAAAAATATAACAGCTGATCTCAACCTTTTATCTTCCTGTTCCTTCTTTCTCTTTCTCTCTCTGCGTCTCTGTCTCTGTCTCTCTCTCTCTCTCTCTCTCTCTCTCTCTGTGTGCACATGCTCATGCGTGCACGCGTGCGTTCCTGCGTGTGTGCATGTGTGTGCCTGTGTGTGTGTATGTGTGTGTGTATTTGCTTGTCTTGTTTTCTTTTTGAGACAGGTTCTCTTGATACAGCTCAGGATGATCTGAATCTTGTAAATGTCCTACCTTAGCCTCTGAGTGCTGGGATTTCAAAAACGATGCAGCACATCCTGTCTGGACTCCTCTTGTTTCCTCACTATCCAGTGTCCCCAAAGTACTTGAAACTCAATAGATCTGTGCAAACTGCACCTTCAAGAATTAAAAAATGAGGCCAATCTCCAGTGTTGGAGTTGGAGTCCAAGAGGTGGGAGTCTGCTCCTCAGTGCAATTCTTAGAAGCATAGAAAGACTGGGAACATAAATGTCCATGAATCTGCACAATTAATTAGCACTCCAAGGAAGTAAATTAAATCTAAATCATGTGTATGATTTGTGTGTGTGTGTGTGTGTGTGGAGGAAAGATGAATGAAGAATAAATGAATGAATAGAAATTTTATATATGCAGATAGGTTTATATCCTTGGATTGGGTTGGATAGGTACCTGGTAAACAGATATCTATGTATATTTGTGTAGTCAGATGATACACTGATAGATCTGCAATAGACTTTTCTATGAATATACACAGAGATGTAGGTGGTAGATACATCTACATGCACAGAGACAGGTAATAAGTAGATATGTTTTATATGTTTACAGACATATATGAATATCTAGATCAGTAAACAGCAAGACAAAAGATGACAGATTGTACACACAGCGATATCTAATTATTGAATATGTTTTTATGTCCACATTTTCTGCCGAGATCCCCCTGTGTTATCACAGCTGAGTCTTTAGGAGGGCTCCTTCGCTCCTATTTTACAGGTAAAGAAACTCAGAGATCTAGTCAACGGACCAAGCTTTCTCTGAAACATAACTCCCTTTAAAAAGGGTATCACTTGGGCGAGGATTGTAGTTCCCTTGGTAAAGTGCTTTCCTAATATGCTGGGCATGTTGGGTTCAAACACCAACATTGCATAAATTGGGTGTAGTAGCTCCTGCCTGTGATGTCAGTACTCCAGGAAATGAAGGTCCAAGAATCAAAATTTCAAGGTCCACTTCAGCTATTCAGTGAGTTCAAGAGTAGTCTGTGCTACATGTGACCCTGCAGAAAGAAGAAAGAAAAAAGAAAGGAGGGAGGGAGAGAGAGAGAGAGAGAGAGAGAGAGAGAGAGAGAGAGAGAGGAAGAAGAGGAAGAGGAGGACGAGGACGAGGAGGAGAAGGAGGAGGAGGAGAAGGAAAAGGAGGAAGGGAGAAGAAATAGGAAGGAAAAAGAGGGAGGGAAGAAGGGAGGGAAGAAAGAAGGAAGGGAGGGAGAGAACAGAAAAAGGGAGGGAGGAGGAGAGGAGACAGAGATAACATCACTTGATCAACAGAAAATAAAGCCCAGGCCTGACAATCTGAAGTCAAATCAAGGTCATCACTCACCAATGAGACCTTGGTCCCCCGCTGAACATTCGGTCTGTCACTGGCCCCTCTCGAGGCTCAGGATCACATATTCAGGTGCACCTGTTGGCGAATGTGCTGAACTGTGACACACAGCGCCTCTGCTTCCTGTGCACAGTTACAGTTGATACCAGGCTCCTGGAAGAGGTTCTTCCTTCTCCAGCCTGATGAAGAGTCTGGTTTTATGCAGGAGATGACATATCTGAAGTGCCCAGGGAACTTGTGGAAGTTTCCAGGGAATTATTTAATTCGATTGACAAAAAATTGCTATTTGGAACTGTGATATCCTGTACATTGTGAGCTACATGTTACAAAAGCAGATTTTCCTCTTATTAAAAATAAACTGTGACAGCTGGCTAGCCCAGTTCATATTCTTAGCTCAATGAGTGATTCTCATCTCTTTGTGGCTTACTCAAGAATATTTTTCTACTGACAGTTCATTTGGGATCAACAAATGAGTTTTGATTTACTCATGCATTCATTCAACCTATTTGTCAGCACCTATTATGTAGTGGGTATCCACATTACACTGAAGCACAATAGGAAATAAATGATTCCAAAGAGATAAGCAGGTTACTCAGAGATGGTCCAAATATCCCAGGTTACCCCATGATGCCCCATGATGGCTTAGGACTTGGGTATCCCCAGGGCCAATGGAGAGTCAGCATTTGAAGGGTGACTAGCAGGGAATGGAATCTGAAATCAAAACCCTGCTCTGCCCATGGTTTCCCTGGGATTCCTGTCAATAGTACTCACTTCTACTAGTGTCCTGACAATCTTTAACGTTCTTATTATCACGTTCTTTCAGTTCTAAATGTCCACCCAGAACTTTGCACCCATCAGCTCTATAGCAGGTCCTCCTATTTCACAGAAAATACACGCCGTTCAAACAGACAAAAGCATGGTCATTCGCTCAGACTTTGGTGGCACGATTTTTTGTTCTCAAATATACCTCTACTAAAAGTAGGACATTCAATAAAATAACACTTGTTTCTCAATTCAGACGAATCATACCAAAAATAAAAAATAGCATTCCCCACATGAATAGAAAGAAGGGTCCCCTCATACACAGGGGTGAACAGGCACTGAAGCTAAGAGCCATTTGTAGCCAGCCCATTAATCCAGCAAAGCTTTGTGTTAAGATGCAGAGATGTCAGAACAGGTTACCTCAAGAGGGCTTTCTTTTGAACTTGAACTGCCAAAAATTCCAAGCAAACACCAAAGGGCTTCAGCTTAAGTGGGTAAAAGGTGAGAAATCAGGAGGCAGCCAGGAAGAACAGCCTGGTTATCAAAGGTAAGCTTCCAAGGCAGGGGAAAAAAGGGAGATAGGGAAAGTTTTTTAAAAACTCAACATTCAAATACAACTGTAGTTAAAAAGGAAATAAATCATTCAGGAGCAGAGAGGCAGAGGGAAATTTTCAGTGTTTGAGTACCTCAGTGAAGGGAATGAGGACACATGCACACTGACTGCATCAGAGATAATAGCCAGAAGGGAGTAGCTGGCTAAAATCTTTTTAATAAACACCAATGTTTTTATATTCGGGGTTGAGCTTCCAGGTGAGTTTGCTAGATACTTTGTGTGCTGGATAGCTTTAGTGTTACCTTGACACACCTGGGTTGAGGGAGCCTCGACTGGGAAATTGGCTCCATTGGACTGGCCCATGGCCATGTCTCTGGAGTATTGTCTTGATTGTCGGGCAATGTGGGAGGGCCCAGCCCACAATGAGTGGTGCCACCCTGGGCAGGTTGTTGTGTACTGTATAAGAAGGCAGGCTGGGCATGAGCCAGGAGAGCAAGCCAGTGAACAGCATTCCTCCATGGCCTGTGCCTCAGTTCCTGCCTCCAGGTTCCTGCCCTGAGTTCCTGCCTTGGGCTCCCTAAGTGATGAACTACGACCCAGGAGATGTAAGCTGAATAAACCCTTTCCTCCCCGAGTTGGTGTCAGTCACAGTGTTTTGTCACAGCAATGAAAGACAAACTAGAACACTTTGCTTTCATTCACTGCAGAGTTTGAAATGGAAGCTCATGGATAGTTCTAGAAGGGGCCCATTAAGAAATCAGACTAAACAGAATGAAGAAAGAGCTCTCTTGAGTGGAACAGAAGCTCTCATTAAGAGGTGGGACAAAGAAGATCGAGAAAATTGAACATGTGAACTGGAATCTACTCTTTCAACAGTTGTGATGGTTTGAGAGTTAACCTTTGAGAACTGTCTCTATAGTTCCCCCAGCCATCATCATCTTAAACGTCTACTTCCTCTCCGGAAGGGGCCTAGGAAGTAGCTTAGCAGTAGAATGGATGTACACTTAAGACTGGAGCTCAGACCCCTAGCATCTGTGTGAAAAGCAAGGTAGAGCAGTGTGCACTCAGTACTAGGGAGGGAGACACAGGACTATCACAGGGGCTGCTGGACACCCCGCTGAGCTGAATTGGTGAGCTATAGGTTCAAGGAGAGACCCTGTTTCAAATAAACAAATAAACAAATAAACAAAATTAAGGTAGAGAAAGACAGAGATAGACCTTGGAAGTCAACCTTTGACCTCCATAGAACTGTGGAAATGGGCACAGGTCCTGATCTTGGCAGAAGAACTGTTGGCAGCTGATTACTGCTGAATGAGAAAGAGCTGATCTTCTTAAAGTGAGGGACTCTGGATGGACTGACCAGACCTCACTGAAGGACATCTAGGGATGCTAACTTGACACAATGTGCCCTCGTGCAAATGAGAGAGCATATGAATTCCGGTGTGTGCGGGGTGCTGTGGAGGGTGCCAGCAGGGGAGGGATAAAGGAGGTAAGTTAAGACTGATCGAGATGTTCTCTATGAATAAAAGGATAGGATCTCCCTACATAGCCTGTAGTCGGCCTCAAACTAGTAGCAGTCCTGTCCTCCCACCTCGGCCTCCAGAATGCTGGTAGTCTAGGTGTGTGCCACCACCTGCAGCCATCTTTGAGAGTTAATCTTTGAGAACTGTCTCTATAGTTCCCTCAGTCGTCATCATGTTAAAGATGCTATGCACAAGTTAACTCAACCTGGGCAATAAATAGAGACAACCCATCACTGGGATATTGATGTCATCCTTTCTAGAAGCAAGAAAACTGTCTGGGAGGTAGAGAGTAGGCTCAGTCAATTAAGTTTTTGCCTTGAAAGCACAAGGACTTGAGTCCAATCACCAGGACACAAAGGAAAAAAAAAAAAAAAAAAAAAAAACAAGCCAGGCATGGTGGCACGTGCTTGTACTATCACTGCTCAAGAGGTGGAGATGAGCAGGTCCCTGGCTTGCTGGCCAGCCAGCCCAAGCTACCTGGAAATCTCCAGGCCAAAGAGAGGCCCTAGTACAAACATAAACAACCAAAATCAACTCAATGGATGGCTCCTGAGGAGTGACAGAAAAGGTTGTTCTCTGGACTGTGCATACATGTAACATGTGCAGCAGCACACGCACAAACGTCCATTCAGACATACACAAAAAGAAACAGGCTGGGTTATAGGAGACAGAATATTTGCTTTCCAAGAGTGGCGTAAGCCTGGAGGATGAGATGTGTCTGCAACCATCATGCAGGATGCAGAGTCCACACAGGAGAGAAGGACAGGAGGATGAAGCATGCTACAGCAAGTCTAAAGGAGGACAATAAACCCTCTCCATCCAAAGGAAGGAAACAGGGCACTGGGGAGAAGGCAGTTTTCTTCAAGGCAAGAGAGGAATGAAACACTTTCAACAGTCTGTTTTCAACTGCTGGTCCCCAGAGATGCTGTAGGCATGAGTCAGGGGAGAGCTGTGTTCAAAGAGATAAATACAGGAAAAGCTGCATTCTCCCTCACTCTGTTATCCTCGAAGATTCTTCGTGTATATTAATATCCGTAAAGATCCAAAAGAATAAATTCTGGAGGCTCATGGGTAAAGGAGAGGGGAGGGAGCATGGGCCAGACTGGGAAGTCTGTGGACCTTGTTAGTGACAAGAAGCTTGGACTAGGTGGGGCAGGAGAGACGGCTCACATAGCTGGGGTAGAGAGCAAGCATGGCGGAGCTATTAGAGGCCTGGAAAGTTGAGATATTGGCTCACACAGTGATTCTCAACACTCAAGAGAGATGTTTTCCAATGTCCAGAGACAGTGTCACCATCAGGAGAGAGGGCTGGATGAGCATCAAGTAGGTAAGACAGCTCTGCAAATACACATGGTAGACAAGGAATCACTCATCTCAGTGCCAATATTGGCCAAGGTGAGGAAACCCAGCTTAGAGTGGAAAATTGTATAAGGAGAATAGACTTTGCCTCTATAAATGAGTGAAGAGGATAAGACTCAATCAGGTAACCACCAGACCAGGAAATCTCTCTCTTTGATAATCAGCAGAGAAATATTTAAGCCATGCAATCTTATTTCTTCTCTTCATCAAGTTGAGGTAAGAGACCAGAACAGTGATTTAAACATGCGCCATATGCAATTAGCATGGTTATATAACTTCTAAGCCCACAGAGCCAAGAGCTGGTCCCCAACAGATACCAAAGCAGAGAGAGAATCTAAGAGGAAGCTGAGGCTGGGATGGCTGGCTGGGAGGGGTCAGACAAGGTCGGATGATGGAGGGGCAGGTTGATGTTCCCAGAGCCAGGACACAAGAAGGTCCAAAACCTGTCTACCCTCCAAAGTCAACAAGAAGACTCAGTTAATGTAATTCATTTGCAAAGCCCCTTAGCATGGGATAACTAAGGATTCAAGACAGGACAAACTCACTTGCCCTTTTCCCACCCTCAACAAGAAAAGGCATACCATTAACACTGGGGGAAAGGCTAATATGTAGTTTCTGACCTTAAATGCAAATACATAGCAATAAGTAGAAATTAAAATTAGTGACAAGACTCAGATTTTAAGGATTTTAAGCTTTTTAAGCTCAGAAGATGTAAACAGCATTTTAAAAGGTGGCAAACTCAGAGCAGAGAGAGCTCTAGCTGACCACAGCATGAATGCGGAATGAGCACGTTCCACCAGTAAAAGGACAGGTCCTGCCAGCCTGCTTCATTATAGACAGTGATTATTCTAAGCAGGTAGCTCTTCAATTCTCCATTAATAACTGAAGTTTCTTTATGAGTGGCCCCCTTTTATTTATTTATTATTTATTGTTTTTGCTCTTTACACAGGGCCTTTAGTCCCAGCTGTCCTGGAACTCACTGTGAGGAGCAGGCTGGCCTTGAACTCACAGAGATCTGCCTGCCTCTGCCTCCCAAGTGTTAGGACTAAAGGCGTGCGCCACCACGCCCGGCCCCCTTTTATTCTTTTAGTCTTTCATTTTCCAGACTGAAAATACAGTACATGTTTATTTGTGAAAATAACACTTAGAATATGTCTTATGTGTGGAAATGTTACCACAGTGCACCATTAGCACATTGATAGTTATTTTATAAAGGCATACATATATTCATACATATCTCTATATAAATTTGTAATTATATGGTACATATCTTACCTATTTTTAAAATATATGTTGGGGCTGGAGAGATGGCTCAGTGGTTAAGAGCACCGACTGCTCTTGCAGAGGACCCGGGTTCGATTCCCAGCACCCACAGGGTGGCTAAGAACCATCTTTAACTCCAGTTCCAGGGGAATCCGACACCCTCTTCTGACCTCCACGGCATTGCGCAACACGGGTGCACTAACCTACATACAGGCAGTACATTCCTACACATAGAAAATAATAAATAGGGCTGGAGAGATGGCCTAGCGGTTAAGAGCACGGACCGCTCTTACAGAGGACCCAGGTTCGATCCCCAGCACCCACATGGCGGCCGAGAAGCATCTGAAACTCCAATTCCAGGAGAACTCCAGTTCCAGGGGAATCCGACGCCCTCTTCTGACCTCCGCGACATTGCTCAGCACGGGTACACAGATCTGCATGCAGACAGCACAGTCATACACATAAAATAAATTTTTTAAAAAAATTTAAAAAAAAAGAAAATAACAAATAAAAAATTATAAAATATATGTTACATTATTTATGTGAACATCTCTACTGGTAAGTTTTTAGACAAATAATACAGTAATATATCTAATATACAAATACACACATTCACTGTTTACCCAGTACCATTTTGTCATTAATATTAATTAAAAATTGGATAGGACTGCAAGATGGTTCAGTGGTTAGAGTACTTGCTGCTCTTGCCAAGGACCCAGGTGTGATTACCAGTACCCACGTGGTGGTTCACCACTGTCTGTAACTTCAGTTCTAGGGGATCTGACACTATCTTCTGGGCACCAGGAACACATGTGGTGTGCATATATACATGCAGGCAAACAATGTGCATAAAATAAAAAATAATTTTTATTAAGAATATATCTTTGATACCTGTGTGTCGAGACCTCCTAAATACACTTTCATTGTTTTATGTGTTTGTGCAGGTGCACACTCATGTGGAGGCCACACATAGATTCAGGCATCATTCCCCCAGGCTCCATTTGGGTTATAATTTTAAAAATGTGCTGTGTGTTTTATTTTATGTGTATGAGTGTTCTGTGTGCAAGTATGTAATGAGTGTTCTGTGTGCAGGTATGTAATGCCCATAGAGGCCTGGAAATAGCATTGGATCATCTGGAACTAGAGTTTTGGATCATTGCTAGCAGGCGTGTGAGTACTGAATTCATGACTGCTAGGCCATCTCTCCAGCCTCATATCTGGTTTTTGTTTTGGTTTAGTTTGGTTTGGTTTGTACACAAAGACTCTACATTAGCCTGGAGTTCACCACTTTGATAAGTGAGCTGGCCAGTGAGCTCCAGGGATCTGCCTGCCTATCTTTGTTTCTTCAGCTCTGGGATTCCAGGTCTGCATCAGCACCTGGCTTTTGGCTTTAGAGTCTGGAATCTGAACTCAGGTCCTTGTGTTTCTGTTGTAACCACTGTCTGCAATGAGCCATTTCCCCAGCTTGACTTTTTTCATTCTTTATTATTAATATTGTGTTACTGTGAGTGGATGGAACATCGTCTATTTGATAAGTTCTTTGTTTATATATAACATACATCCCTACCAGTAGAAATCAAGACCAGATTTAATTTAAAATTTTTTTAAATTTTCCTATGTATATGAATGTATTGTCTGCAAGTAGGTTTGTGCACCCATGTGGTACAATGCCACGGAGGTCAGAAGAGGGTGTTGGATTCCCCTGGAACTGGAGTTAAAGACGGTTTTCAGTCACCATGTGGGTGCTGGGGATCGAACACGGTCCTCTGCAAGAGCAGTCGGTGCTCTTAACCACTAGGCCATCTCTAGAGCCCCAGATTGAATTTTTAACTCTTATCCTAACTGATAAATGAAAAGGGCTGTAGCACAGAAAGATGTCAGGTTGACTTGTAGAGAAGAAGGACTTGGGAATACCATTCAACTCATGTGATTCGAGTTTTCTGTCACTTGTCTTTGAAGCCATTTTTAGACAACATAAATGCTCTACAGTCAATACTATACACAGCTCTCAACTACTATTACTTTCAGTCCTCCCCCACCTGCCTTCATGCTAAACTCGCCTTCTCCTTAACCTTCAGTGTCAACAGGTAGACTGGGGGACAAGTGTGTTATTTTAATGTCAAAATCAAAGGAATAAGGGCTGGCAAGATTGCTTAGTGGGTAAGGGCACTTGCCAACAAGTCTGATGACCTGAGGTCGATCCCTGGAACCCACATGGTGGAAGCAGAGAACCAGCTCCTACATGATGCATCTATGTACACACACACACATACACACACACACACACACACACACACACACACACTCCACACACACTCACACAGAAACATGTGTGGGCACAATGGCCTTCATACCATGATGTGTGTGCCATAATACACAGGACATAGTAAACATATGTCCTCACACATACACATAGAACTAAATAATTGTATTTTCAATATTTTTACAAACTAAGGAAATGATGTTCCTTGATCTTGGATGCTCATTCTGTAACAGTGAGTTTCTCAACTATTAGTTAGAACATACAGATCCTGAAAGACAACAGAAGCCACGCCTGCCATTGGGTTTCCCTGACTGTCAACCTCACATGTCCCAATCTACACAGGGTTGTCATTCACTTAACTTCAAGAATCTTCAGAGTAAAAAAAAAATCTGTGCAATAAAGCATTATTATTAGCCCTTTATGAAATGTCTAACTTGGGAGCATTCTTCTCTGGAGTAAAAAAAAAAATCAACCCATCATTTCAATATTTTTCATCCCAAAAGGGACAGAAATGACAGCTCTCAACATGGAGAGTTATAATGCTTTGCAAGAAAAAAGTCAAGAGCTAATAAGATGAGATGCAGGTAAGGATGGATTCCCTCCACTGTACTAAGGGACCAGCGGATCAGACACTGCCTAGGGCTGGAAATGCCTGAGGTGTCAGGTGGCATGCAATTCATCCTAGGTGAAAGGATAACTCAGTATCCAGTAACCATGTTATGGTCCCTACTTCCTGAAGGCCCGAAGTCCACGTTCATCTTTTTTCATATCTGGGTATCTCTGGGGAGTTGGGGGGTGACTGGAGTTTGATGGCAGGTGGCAGTTGAGACACTGGTATAGATGGAAATACAGAGTACCTGTGTGATGAGAGTTTTCACATAGACATTTTATCTGTCCTTTGAGAATGGCATGAACATTACAATGCATTTTGATCATACCCAGCCCTGATCACCTCCAAAGTCCTCCCAGAAACCCCAACCCCATCTCTCTTCCAACTTCAGATCCTTTTCCTTAAACCGCAGAGTCTGCTTAGTGCTACCCAGGGGTGCGTAGCTGTGGGGCCTTGCTCTGCAGCTTGAGCAACCCACCAGGGGGCCGCAGCTCCCTCCCTCAGCAGCCTCAACTGGCAACAGCTTCTCAGTCTGGGCTGTGACTTTAGGCCACAAAACAGTGTCTTCTAGACATGTCCGAGTCTGTGCTCTCATGAACTCACAGCAGCTGTGCTTGGCTCCAGAATGCCCGGATCAAGCTAGCGATGGGAGTTTCAAATGATCAGTTAAGTCCACTTTTATCTACAAACCACTCATTTTGCACTGGTCTCTCACACAAGAAAGGTCATATACACAAGATAAGATAGAATTAACCATGGAAATAGGCCTATTGATGAGGAATGTTGGGAGTGACTTTCCTACTTTATTTATGCTTGCATTTCTCTATAGCTATAGAAGAAACCCATGGAGCCCCGTGAAACAGAATGCATCCCACAAAGGCTATGAGGGAAATGTTCCTAAATTCTATAAGATGTGCTGTACCCTTACAGATGCTTTGCTAGGATATGAAGATATATTTACCTCCTCCATGGCTGCATAATGAGTAGACCCCTCCTGGGAAAGAATGGGGATCCATGGCCAACAAACCTCAACACACCCCATCTTGTCTGATCTTGGAAGCCAAGCAGAGTCAAGCCTCATTAGGATTTGATGGGAGACAGAATGATGCTCTGGCCCTTTCAAGGCAGGTACTAAGACTTCTGAGTGGAAGAAGCAGCAACTTCTCCAACTGCGCCAGGTCCTTACTGCTTAGCATCAACTCTGGAAATATTTCCAATTTTACACTGTAGCTCTTTACATACTTCTACACCTAAGTTATAAGACAAAAAAAATGAACTGCCCCAAGGACCCTTTCAGATCACAAAAGCAAGAGAAGCAGGAAAACCTAGTAAGGAATGGCTGGTTATAAATCCCAAGCCTGCATGTAGGGGGACGTGTGTGGGAACTGGAGGTAAGGGACTAGAACATGCCCAAATGACAGAGGAAGCCACTGGTGAATGTCAATCATCACCATAATGGGGCAAGACTCTCCTACTGAAAGAGATTTGAAGTTCTTCAAAAAGAACCTGAAGCACAGACCCTTTCATGGGAAAAGGACCCTTTCATGGACTCTTCAAAGTCATGCAGCTAATTTGGATTTCTGTAATTGCAGACTAAATTAAACATGTGTGGCCTGCACCACACGATTATAGATGTGGATTGGAGTCTCGAGGGCACTCACCGTAATTTCCAGGTTCCTGTGTCCCAGAACAAAGAACTAGAAAGGGATGTGTGGATAGTGGTGGAAATACAGTTCGCTAAGAGAGAGGAAGGACACTGGAGAGATGGCTCAGTGAGTAGGGTGCTTGTTGCTCATGCAAGAGGACCCAAGTGGATCCCGGGACCTATTTAAAAGCCAGGTATGAACTTATGAGAGGGAATTTATTTGTTTTGCTGTTAATATCATATGTATTCTCTCCAAGAATGTGTCCTAAGAAGGAATATTCAATTTGTTTAAATAAATTTAACAATTCCTTAAAAAAAAAACAGGTATGGCAGAACCCACCTGTAACCCCAGTCAAGCCAATCAGTGAGCATCAGATTCAGTGAGAGAGTCTGCCTCAGAAAAATAAGGTGGAAAATAACAGAGACAGACACCTGCACGGGACCTCTAGTGTCCATATGTGCACACAATGTCCACACACACTCAAATACATATGTGCTCACACATGCATATGCCCTACATACAAAAGAAAGTTTTTTTTAAAAAAAAAAGAAAGAGAAAGGTACTCCCAAGAATAGAAACCAATTAGAACACTAGCAAAGCATAGAAGATAAAGTGGCTCTGGGACAGAGGAGTAGGGACCATTCATGGATCAACTGCATTCCACCTCCTCCCACCCTTTTGTGTGCTTGGCTAGTACATGCTCTGTCCCCCCACATGCAGCCCTGTTGGGGAGGAGTTCCCAGGCTTTCTTCTTCTAAGGGGCCCCTTTCACATGATCATTTTGACCTCTCTCTCTCTCTCTCTCTCTCTCTCTCTCTCTCTCTCTCTCCCCCTTATTCTCCTGCCATATCACATGGTCCACTGGCATGGTCAGTGGTCAATGGACATTTACTGACTGATGGAGACCTGATACTTTTTGATATGGAATGTCTCTAAGAGGTCTCTAGTCCTGTGATGGGCAAAGGTTAGGACACCCGCTTCAAAGAGCCAGGGAACCAGTAGGTCTCACCCTCACTGAAAAGTCTAGTCAAGCAAGATCCAGGCTCTCCTACAACACTTGGCTGAATGAGCAAAAATAAGACATCTTTTCTAATGCCACATTCTTCTTAATGTGTTTAGCAAACTACAGACACATTCAAAAAGTTGGGGCTGAGAATTTGGCTCAGTGGGTAAAACCCCTTTCCACACAAGAATGAGAACTTGAGTTAGGATCCCTGAACCCAGGTAAAAGCAGTAGGGAAAGCATCTGTAATCCTAGCAGACCCCTACTGGAAGATGGGAGACACGAGACAAAGACAGGATGGAAGCCAGCTAGCGGAGTATACAGAGCTGCAGAGACCCTGTCTCAGACAAGGTGGGAAAGCAAAGACTGCTGCCCAAAGGTTGTCTTCTGACCCCCAAATGTCTGTCATGGCACACATGGTTCCACACCCCCACAAAAAAACACTCACTCACCGCAGCCCCCACATTCACAAGGAGGAAAAGTTTTAAAAATCCAATGGCCCATCATCCAAAAATAAACACCACTTTTAATGATTAGACATTAGAACGGGGAGGTTGTTGATCATATTGCTTTAAGGGTTAGAAAGCAAAGACTCCAGGCCTGAAGCAGGACTGGACATAACCTAGCACCTTTCTCAGGGACCCATTTCTTCCAGCCAGACTCACCTCTTGTAGCTTCTACAACCACCCAATGTGCAGCACAAATTAGGCACAAAGCATTTAACTTCATGAGCCTATGGGGACACTTCATATTCAAACTATAACAATTACTATAAGAAATTATATTTATTATATTATATTATTAAGTTTTATTATATATTATGTAATGTCTATGAGGAGAAAAATAGAAAAATTATTAGGCTTTATAAATGATAGATAGATGGATAGATAGCTGAGAGATAGATAATAGGTAGAGATAGATAGATAGATAGATAGATAGATAGATAGATAGATAGATAGATAGATTTCTTTTTGTTTCAAGTCATAGAAGGATAACTGACTACTGCATTCTTCTGATGTTAAGGAGAAAAGTTGGGAAGTAAACAAATAATTTAGTCTCAAAGACTTAGCTTTGATCCTATCAGCACTTTTCTATAATTAATACTGAATGGGAGGGACAACAATTTTCAGTACGGCAAATAATTAAACCAGCAGGTAACAGTCTATTTCTTAGAGATGTTTTGGCCCCAGGAAACAATTTTAGGAACTAGTTTCTCCTTGAGTCTCCTCTTGTTCACAGCCCCCTTAACCACCTCCTCTGGGGGAAAAAAAATCTTGATTTCCATCATCCCAGCAATGCCGCTGTCAAAGTGAGTGCCTCACCCTTAATCTTGTCATTTAGCTTCCGAATTCTGCCTAGATAGATGGGTGCAGCAACCTTTCTGCAGCAAGATAATTTTATCAGCTTCATTCACGGCTTCCTATAGATTGCATTAATGCCATTGCTTGAGAGATAAAAGATAAAGTGTGCCATATGCAAAGCGCTCCACTGAGCAGCGAGGACTGCGGAACCCAATAGCATCAGAGAGCAGAGGCAGTGAGAAGAACAACCCACCCCAGTGGAGTGAGTTCCCAACCTTGCCATGGGTCACTCATGCCAGAAGCCAGCCGGTGAAGGAGCAGATGCCCATGCACCAGGAAAACTCAGCGACTCCTGACAGAACTTGAGACATAGACTGCTTATCCTTTGTTTGTATATATCTATGTTTGCTTGTGAACCCCTTGGGGGTAAGCCTTGGGTGTTATTCCTTGGAAACCACCCATCCCCATTTTTTTTGAAAGAATTCTCACTGAAACTAGAACTTGCTTGTTAGGTTAAGCTGACCTGACAGTGGGTCCCAGATCCTCCTGTCTCCCCTTCCTCAGTGCTGTGAATACAAGTGTTGATCACCATGCCCAGCTTCTTCCCTGGGTTCCAGGGATCAAGCTCTGTACCAACTGAGCCATCTCCCTAGCCCTCTTTAATTTTTTAAAGCAAATTTATTCATTTAGAAAATAAACAACTCTCTTATGACATTTCAATTACTATTTTAGGAATAAAGTGAATTTCGATGTGTCTACCTGTATTTGGATATACGCAAAAATTTAACTCGTATGCTTGAAACATGATGTTATTCTTGAAGGTAATGTCAAAGAAGGGGACAGAAAATTGTCCAAATACAAAGTATAAGGCAGTAAGGGCTTAAATTAAGCAGGTGTCAGCTGCCGACAGAAGTCACTGCTGGTGGAGAAGGGAAGCTCTGTGGGAGGATGGGATGCCATTTTTATGTTAGATGTTTTCATGGGGAATGGTGTTGACAACACTGGTGTTGTTTTCGCAACTTCCTGGGAGTCTGTGCTGCTGGTGGGAATGTAAATGAGTGCAGCCAGTATGGAAATCAGTATGGACCTTACTCAAGAAGCTATAAACAGAACTTCTGTATGATCCAGTTATACTACTCCTAGGTATAAACTCAAAGGACTTCAAGTTAGCAGAGATACCTACATATCCATGCTTATTTCACCATTAATTCCAATAGCTAAATCGTGACATCAGCCTCAGTGACCGTAGATAAAGAAAAGGTGGCATAAAGGCACAAATGAGTTTTATTCATCCATAAAGAAGAATGAAATTATGTTCTTTGTAGGAAAACGGATGAAGCTGGACATATGTTAACTAAAGTAAGCCAGACTCAGAAAGCTGAGTATCAGGACCTAGAGAGATGGCTCAGCAGTCAATAGGGCTCCTGCTTTTCCAGATGACTAGAGTTTAGTTCTTAGCACCCATATTGTGGGGCTCACAACCTCCTATGACTACAGCTCTAGGGGATTGGACACCCTCTTTGACCTCCTTCAACACCCGCACACATGTAAATAATTGCCCTTCTTCTTCTTCTTCTTCTTCTTCTTCTTCTTCTTCTTCTTCTTCTTCTTCTTCTTCTCTTCTTCTTCTCTTCTTCTTCTTCTTCTTCTTCTTCTTCTTCTTCTTCTTCTCCTCCTTCTCCTTCTCCTCCTCCTCCTCCTCCTTCTCCTTCTCCTCCTTCTTCTTCATCGTCGTCATCTTCTTCTCTCACACATACATACATACACACAAATAAAATGAAAATAAATCTTTTCAGTAGGGAAGAACAACAATATCTGAGGAACTGTTGGCAACCAATGACTGCTGGGAAGGGGAGATTCAGTCTCATTTAAGGGTAAGACACTTGGTAAGTTGATTGGGTGCCATTGGATAAACCCATATTGAAGGGCATTGGGGGACAGACAACTGACTCTATAGGCCTTTGTGATCTGATAGGGAGGTAGAAAGTGGGTGCAAGCATGGCCAGGGACCTGAATATGATCAAAATATATTGTACAAAATTTAGAAAAAAAATTAAAAACTAAAAAGAAGTGAAAAAAGAGAAAGACACATACCACGTTTCCTTTCTCATATACGGAATCTTTGGGGAAAAAATAAAAACACAAAAGGCACAGAAGGGACATTCACCTGAAAGAAGCATGTGTGTGAGCGTAGAAGTGGGAAGAAAGATGGTGAGCGGAACCATAGGGAGAGCACACATGATCAAAGCACAGTACAAACACGCATGGAAAGGCTACAACGATACTCCTTTGTATAATGAATATAGACAATATGCTAATTATAATTTTAAATCAGGGAAGATGTTTCTAAAATGTGGGGACTGTCTGCTAGTCCATCAAACATAAGGAGCACCTCCTACCACCACACCAGCTTGTGGAGAGGGAGCAGCAAGCCCAGTGGGCGATACCTCTGCCCGCGTGGAGCTTCTGTTCTGGAGGGATCAGCAGGCAAAGGATAAGTGAAACGAACGAGCCACTAACCAGTTATTATAGTTATGATTGAGACAGGAGGCATTAGGTAGATTGAGAGTAACTGAGGCAGACTGGGAGTTAACAAAGAATGGGCTTACAGGAGGTGACGTGTTAGTGAGTTCTTAATTAAAGATACCAGGGACCTAGCTTGGCCAAGAGTCAGGAAAAAGTGATCCTGAGCGAAGAGAGAGTGAGCACCACAGTGCCCTGGGAGCAGCACATCTGGGAATATTTCTGGAACTGAAAGGAAGCCACAACCTAACGGGAACTAGGGTGGAAGGAGGAAGGGAAGAAAGGATAGGATGAAGTAGACGTTCCTTCCTAAGTGAGACCTGACTAGTGTCTTCAAGATAGAGAGGCCAGCATTGTATGAATGTCTGAAGACTTTCAGGACTCCTCTTTACTTTTCAAATAAAGGAACACAGTGGATAACCATTTGTCATATGTTCCATGTAGAAGGCATTCTTCTGCCCTTTGGATCCCTGTGGAAGAAGCTTTTACCCTCTGTTGTCTGGGGTACAAGAGCCAAACTCGTTTCCTGCTGGTATGTTTTCTTTAGGGTCATTCTACTCAGTGCTCCTCATTCCTCATCTTTTCTTTTTCTTTAGTTTTTTTTTCAGTGAATATTTGCAAGTTTGATACAATATATTTTATTCATATTTAGATCTCCTCACCTATCTGTACCTCCTTACTACTCCTGTCTAATTTCATATATATATATATATCCTGTCAAATCAAATCTGTGTCATCGAATGCTCTTTGGCATGAATCTACCCACTGGATAACCTACCTACGGTGTCACACCATTAAAAATGACCGACCGTCCCTCTCCCAGAAGCCTCAGTTGTCCATTGTTCCTCAACTAGGATTGGGGTTTCTTACCCACCTCTACCCCCCAATGCTGGGAATTTGTCTAGCTTGAGTTCACATGGGACTCGTGTATAGTGTCACCATTGTTGTGAGCTAATATGAATAATGACCCAGATGACTGTAAAACTCTGTTGCCATGTGGTCCTCCACTGCTTCTGGCTCTTACAAGTTTTTCATAATGATCTCTGAGCCTTGGGAGGCAGAAGTTTGATACAGACGTCCTATTCAGGGATAAGCACTCTGCAGGCTCTCGGTCTCTGCATGTTGACCAGTTGTAGGTCTCTGTTTTAACCACCATCTGCTGCATGAGGAAGCTTTTCTGGTGAGAGATGAGAAATACATTAATCTGTGGGTGTAACAATAAGTCGTTTTCAAGGAGAAATGCAGAATGTCTGTTAACACCCACAGCTTTCCTCTTGCAGCCAAATTGGTAGAGAGAAGAAAAGTCTCGGAAAAAAAAAAAGATAACCAATATTTATCTTTTTCATTTTCTGCACAGAGAAATAGACATTTTGTAAAAAAAAAAAAAAAAAAAAGACAGAGAGAAGTGTCTTGTGTTGGGAGAAGCAGTGTGACTAAAATACTGTGCCAACTCACAGCTCTTGCTGTCAATGTCAGATCGCTCCTCTGTATCGAGTGTACCTGGCTCTATTTAGTTCAGAGGAACTATAAATCTGAGGGCCACAAAAAACATCTGACAACAGTTAAAAATGCTTTTTAAAGTATGCAATACATATTTATAAACATGGTGGGAGAAGCAGACAGAGTAAGTGTGCTACCCTTAAAGTCATCTGAAAGTCAAAAAATGCCATTAATTACTTTGTCGTGACAACCTTGTTCAATTTCATCTCAGGTGACTTATCAGCTTTGATACAGAACCGAAATTTTAATACCAAATTGCACCCAGCAACAGAGGCCGCATACCTTAAAACAGAGAGCTTCCCTTTCTTCTAGGCAACATTAAGCTAATCTGCCCTGACAGGAGAGGACTCTTCCGAACTAGCTAGCAAGTCGCCCACATATGAAGCACTAACCCAAATGTCAATTACTTTTCCAGGGGTAGACAAATTGCCAGCACACTAATGCAATTTAAGCCCAATAATTAGATAACAGGACTACAGAGAGGGCCTGGTGACAGAGCTTCTGAGATAATAGAATCTAGTGTCCTACTTCTTAAATATTAACATCATTCTGTCTCAGTCAATCGGTTTATGGTAATTTAAAAAAAGGGCAAAGCAAATTCCTTTTATTGCTAATAATATTGTGCTGCTGCAGAGTTAGCTTTGAAGGTTAACAATCTGCGGGGTCAAAACTTAATCATGTGTTATCGTGCATTGGTATGGGATATTTTTTCTTTCATCTCTTTCTTTCTGAATGCCCTCTCTGTGGAAAGCTAAGGGTTTTCCAGAGAAGCACAAAACAGACAAACACGCACACATAATGCCCTGACAATAGGCACATGTTGTCAACAAGGCCATCTAACTCAATTAATGGCATTATAAGGAAATCAACCTCTTAAGATTGTATGCATTCTAAACCACCTCTACTTGGTCATCTTGTCTTTGTCCCTGAATAGCTCATTCTAAAGGCACTGTAGATATGTCTGCAAATTAGTCTCACATCCCATATGCTCCCCCATTCCCAATACCACCATGTTCTTCCATGCTTAGATTCAAATATCTCCATAAAACACTAGTTATGATGACAGTCACTTGATCTGCTTCTGTTACTTGGATGGATTTTTATGACTTTTATTTAGTATATTTATTCCAAGTACCTAATGGGTACTGAAGCTTCTAGAATTTTCTATAGTAAGCCAGCACTAATGTGAATTTCCAACAATACAGCTCCCTGATACTTTTCATAATATATTTCTGGATGTGTGAAAATCATTTGATACAAAACCAAGTTCTAGAACCTCACTTCTCCATTGAAAGAACGGGAGAAATAAAATATTTTTCAACATTCCTTAAGAGGAATTTGGTGGGAAATGAGTAAGCGGGTATGGAAGGGAGAAGGGGAGATCTAAGATTGGAATCTCACCAAGCTCAGTTGTAGTTTTATGAACTGGGTCCCCGCCCCATATCTGCTAAGGTATGTCTAGAGAGCACAAAAACAAACAACTGAATAAGAAAACTATGCATGGGGCTAGAGAGATGGCTTGATAGTTAAGCACACTGGCTGCTCTTGCAGAGGACCCAAGTTTAGTTCCCTACATCTACAGGGTGGACAACTGTCCTTAACTCCAGTTCCCAGGGATCTAAATGCCCTCCTCTGGCCTCCATGAGCATTACACATATGGGTGGATATATATATATATATATATATATATATATATATATATCACTCATATTACATTATATAAAATAATAGAGAAAAAAAAATTAAAGAAAACAATGCATATCAGTTTGGATGGGCTTGTCAGTCACTCATGAAAAAAACAGAAATGTAGAATTAGAGCCATGTTGAAAGTTACCATGACATTTCTGTGTTGTGATACATCGATGAGATAGGAGCACACTGCTGTGTCTGGAGGTAATACAACAGATCAAATGTACTGACTCAGCCTTAGTGTAGAGGCTCACACCAGTAATCTCAGAACATAGAGGAACTGAGACAGGAGAATTGTGAGTTCAAGCATTGGCTGGTCTACATAAGGAAACACTGCCTGGATTTCCCCTACCCCAAAGAAATGAAAAGAAAGAAAAAAAAAAAAAAAAAAAAAAAAAAAAAAGAGGGGGGGAAGGGAGGGGAAGGGAGGGGAAGGGAGGGGAAGGGGTGGGAAGAGGGCTGAAGGGAGGGAAGGGAGGGGAGAGCGGAACGGGGAAGGGAGGGGAAGGGAGGGAGGGCGGGGGAGGGAGGGGAAGGAAGGGAAGAAAAGGAAAAAGCAGTGAGAGGATGGAGGAAGAGGAGGGGGGAAGGGGAGGAGGCGGAGGGGAGGGAACGGGGAGGGGAGGTGGGGGGAGGGACGGGGAGGGGAGGGGAGAGAAGAGAAGAAGAATCTAACCCAGGTGTGGTACTTCTGGACCAAATGCTAATTCTGCTTTTAAGTTTCTAAGCTTCCTCTACACTGTTTACCAAAGAGGCCTCATCAATTGACATCAATACTGGCAGTGCACGAGCATTCTCTTTTCTCTATTTCATCTTCTACCTTAATTACTGGTGCATGTATTTTAGAAAAGCCAGCCCAGTAGGCAGGTGCAAGGTGAGATCTCATGGTGGCTTGGATTTTATCTTTCTGATGGAACTTAAATCAAGGTGCCCTCAAGGTATCTGCATCCCATATCATAGCACTGTATTATTCACAATGGCCAAAACATGGAAGCCATCAGTTGTCAGTCAATGAGTGAAGAAAAAAAATTATATATAGTGCAGTTGAATACTATTTAGCCTTAAAAGGGCCTTTAATCCCAGCACTCAAGAGGCAGAGGCAGGCAGATCTCTGTGAGTTCAAGGCCAGCCTGGTCTACAGAGTGAGGTCCAGGCCAGCTAGGACTAAAGGGAGACCCTATCTCAAAAATACCAAAAAAAAAAAAAAATAAGGAAACACCCTTGAATTAACATAAATGTAGACAAACTGGGAGAATGAATACTACAAGAAGTTAGTTCTTTAACACAGTTAAGTGTGAACTTGGGAGGCTAAGGTAAGAGGATGGCAGAGTATTCAAGGACATCTGGAGCTAGACAGTGAGTCCCAGGCCAGCTTGGAGTAAGAGTTTTTCTTGAAACAAGCAAACAGTGCTTGGTGTGGTGGCACACACCTTTAATTGCAGCACTAGGAAGCCAGAGACAAGAGGTTCTTTATGAGACCCAGGCCAGCCAGGGCTACAGGGCAACCATGTCCCAAACAGACAAACAAAACTGGTAATGCAAAATAAAATAATGTTGGAAAACTTGGAATTTGATAGGAGAGTAAGGATACTCTCCTATCAATTATCAAAGATATCAAAGAGCAGTGGAAGGGGTGTTGAAATGTCCTCAAAGGGTACAGAGATTCAGCAGAGCTCACTTTCTGGGGGGTCTTCTGCACTACCAGGGCCTCTGGTTAAAAAGACTGGGCTACATACTTTAGAATCTGCTAACAGAGCAGACATTATGCAAAGGGCTCTTGCCATATAAGAAAAACTAATACAAAAAAGAAAATGCAATAAAATTAAGGAAGCATGAAGATGCTGTCAGAGGTGATGAATAAACACAAATATACGGCCTTGAATGCTGTGATGGTTTTACCGATGTATAGTTAGCTCTAAATGCATGAAGCTGTAGACATTAAATATGTAGAGCTTTCTGCATGCCAGTTATACTAAACAAAATGAATTTTTAGAATAGTAACTAGAAAAAAAATAGAAAAGAAGACATCAATTAAACACAGCAGAAAAACTCAGGCATTTCTGAAATACTCTTTGTTCCTCTTCATCATCATCCTCTTCTTCCTCCCCCTCCTCCTCTTCTTCCTCCTCCTCCTCTTCCTCCCTTTCTTTCCTATTCCATGAACTGAAAGTTGAGCCCAGGACCCTGAGTATACTGAGCAAACACTCTGCCACTGAGCTGTATCCGCATCACTTTTGTTTCAACGCTAAAGTTTCCCTCCTCCATCTCTTAGCATTGTCCTCCACAAAACAGGATGGAATGAGTAACTTCAAAATTCCTTCAAGGCTTATAGAAAACCCTCTGCCCTCTGGATGGCCATAAATGATCCAATCACAAGGCTGGAGAGACTGAGTACTCCTAGATCATTTCCAACTGTTAGATTAAATTGTTTCAGGGTTATAGATGTAAGAGACATGTCTTTAGTCACTTCCTATTGCTGTGACAAAACATTTTGGCCAAAACCAACTTGGGGAGGAAAAGGTTTATTTGGCTTGTAGCATAGCTCATCATCAAGGGAAGCCAAGGCAGGAACTCAGGGCAGGAACGTGGAGAACAGACCATGGAGCAGTGCTGCTTACTGGCTGTGCCTGGGGCCCATGTTTAGCCTACTTTCTTATTTTTTTTATTATTATTTATTTCTGTATGTGTATGAATGTACCATCTGCATGCAGGTCTGTGCACCCGTGTCGTGCAGTGCCATGGAGGTCAGAAGAGGGTGTCAGATTCCCCTGGAACTAGAGTTCGGTTCTCGGCTGCCATGTGGGTGCTGGGGTTTGAACCTGGGTCCTCTGTAAGAGCGGTTGGCTCTCTTAACCGCTAGGCAATCTCTCCAGCTCCTACTTTCTTATAAAATACAGGACCACCTCCCCAGGGGAAGTGCCACCACATCACTCCACAATGGAGAAAATGCCCCACAGAAATGCCCACAGGCCAGCTCAGTGGGGACTTCTACCGAGGTTCCCTCTAACCAGGTGCGTTGAGTTGACAACTAAAGCTATCCAGCAGGAGACCAAGGGGGATAGGGCAGAATAGGAGCCAGGCCTCGAACAAATATCTAAAACAAACGTGTGGCAGGATAAGACTCAACATTTGCTAAGAAGTTACCACATTAGAAATTCTCTAAGGACCCAAGTAAGGACCCAACACAGCTACCCTTCCCCCCTTCTCAAAATGTGTTTTTGATATTTTGATTTGGGGTATTTATGAAGGGACTGGCTTGCATGCAATTCTAGCCACATGTAAGGCTGAGGCATTTGCAGCAAGAGACAGAGTCCACTGAGGAAAGGGCTTTCTGAATCTCACCACCCTCCGTCATACAACCAGCACACTACAGTTATTCTATTATCCTTGTCTCTCTCTCGTGTGTGTGTGTGTGTGTGTGTGTGTGTGTGTGTGTGTGTGTGTAGGCCATAGGTCCATCCTTGGGTGCTGTTGCTTAGGCACTGTTGCTTAGGCACTGTTTATCTTTTCTTGACACAAAGTTCCCAGGTGGTCTGGACCTCACTAAGTAAGCTGGGCTGGCTCCCCGCCTCCAGTGCTAGGACTGAAGGCATGCACTCCTCTACCTTACTTAAAATAATTTTTAAATTTCATCTATTTATTTATTTCTGTTGGGGACGCATGGTATGGGGCGTGTGTGGAAGTCAGAGGACAAGTTGTGTAGTTGGTCCTCTCCATCTCACAAGTGAATCCTGGAAATCAAACTTGGGCAGTAGGTTCAGTGCAAGTGCCTCTAGCCACTGATCCTTCTCGCTGACCCTACACATCACTTTCTTTTTGTTTTCTTTCTTTTTTTATTTTAAGTTGAATTTTAGAGTACACATAGCATCACTTTCTTACATGACTTCTGGGAATTGAACTCTGATCCACGTGTATACATGGCAAGCATGTTATCAACTGAACCATCTCCTCAGCTACTACAAGGTTTCTTTTAAAAAAGAGATGCTTTATTATAAGCTGACCTCTTAGAGCATAATTTGAGTGCAAAATGGTCTCACGGCTACTCATACCTGATTTCATCTGCAGGAAAACCACTATTAGGTCACTGCAAAGAATGTCAACCATTCTGGATGAAACTTACAGGAGAGAGAGAGAGAGAGAGAGAGAGAGAGAGAGAGAGAGAGAGAGAGAGAGAGAGAGAGAGAGAGAGAAAAGAGAGAGATCACTTACCCACTAGCTCAGTCCACAGTGCCTGCTGTGGGCGACACACATCCAGATGCACAGCTACAACTTACAACCGGTCCTCAAGAGCACTCTTTCCCACCTCATTATGTCAAGCAACTCAGGACCCTCCCTTCTCTGCTTCCCGCCTCTTCCACTCCTCCAGCAAACTTCTGGTTTGGAGAACTGCTATCCTTACTGTAGTAGCTATGTGCTTCCTAACCATTTAACATGTGTCAACTTGTTACTTTTTTCATACAATCCCTGTCTCTTTTCAATGTGTCACTGATGGAAGTTTTCGAGCATGATGTCTCTAATCCCATTTTCCCCATAAGCCCTGTGGATTTTATTGTGTGATTTTACACGTGCAGCGATTTTCAGGAACCCATATGTCTGTCGTGTTATAGCAAAACTGATGGTGCTCACTCTAAGAAGGAGAGCAGGTGGAATCACCCATATCGTTTAATTCCTCCTCTACCTCTCTCTGTGTGCCTCTGTCTCTCCGTCTCCCTCTTTCACACACACACACACACACACACACACACACACACACACGTATGCACTCAAACACCTTGCTGTTTTTCAGAGTCTCAGCTGTCTTCTTTCTGAGCACACAGGGTAAAGGGTGAGAGGGGACTCAACTGGATGCAGGAAGAAAGAATGGACCGTCTATACTCTTGCCCTAGGGAACATGACTCCTCTTGAGATAAAAGCTCCAACATTAATGCTCTATTCATCTTTCCAGAAGGATCTGCTACCCTCATGCTCTTGCACTGTCTTTTTTGGAATCAAGGTGTTTTCTGAGATAACGGGGCTGATTTCTCTCCCCTTCCACTTGTGTCCTCCCCGAAGCTCGCTGCCAGTGCCCTTCAAACATCTAGATTTGTATCTTCCAAATGGTCCCACCTCTAGGTCTCGTCACTCATCCATGCTGTCTGCTAAGGTCATGGCTGGCTGTCACTGAGCATTCTAGTTACTTTATGGCTGTGCATGGGAGTTTACACAGCCCAGGACATAACTTATGTGTTTTTCCTGTACCTGATAACCTTCTGATAGGTTGCTGTAGCTAAGAGAGTTGGCAGAGTGATGTGTAAATCTGCGATGCCAGCATGCCCTCCATACTGAGAGACCCCACAAGAGTCTCTACCAACATTTGACATGGCTTCTCTGATCCTTTCCACAGATTAAACTTATCCTCCATCATTTCTCCAAAAAGTTTGAAATAAGAAGTGCACAGCAACCAGGTAGAGAACTCAAATGATCTCCATCAGGCAAGTATTATTTGGTTAATTCAAATCCATTATACTATTACAGAGATTAAAGACCCTTTGGTCCAATGTGCTAGAAAAGCAATAAATCTGAATTAGATCCCCCATTCTCCTCAGTCAGGATTAGACCTTTTGGTGATGTGATCTATTAATGTGCTGCTGATCTATTGATTCATCCAAGAAAGACACCATTTAAAACTCAGAAGTCACAAAATGAACTTTCCATTAAGTTTGGGAGACGATGGTCACAGCTCATTTGACTTTTATGAACTAGAAAATGTGATGTTGGCCACAATGGCATTCTATTAGGGGAAACCATGCGTTTAGCCATGTAGCAAAAATACTGTAGTCAATTATGTGAACACACACCTATTTTACACATGGCTGACTCCCTGCCTTTAAATTATTAAAGATGTGCATTTAGCTTGTTTTAAGGAGTATTTACTTCCAAGAAAGAGATCTGTGATAAAACTTTGTTCAAAAAAAGTAAATGAATATTTTTCATTTCTATTAAATACTATTTCAATAAGAAAATAGAATTGAGCATAGAAACTTTTTGCTATATTTATTTCTTGGCCATGGAGGAGGAGAAGACACGTGGTCTATTTGCTTTTCATAAATGAAAGAAAAATGTGCATGATATCATGGAGGGAAAAAAATGTCTACAATCAGAAGTAGATTTTCAGATTCATGTGCCTGGCTGGAAAAAGTAATGCTAATGTACAATGAAGGTAACAATGGAAAGGGAAGAGATCTGTTTAGATAAGGGTTAGTCTCCCTTTTTGGAGTCAATCTTGATGGCGTACTCTATAAACATCATTTTCTCTCAATATACTTATGTTTATATGAGTATTACACTTAAGCCAGACTATATTAATACTAGGCTCATTATTATTCTATATTTCGCACGAGTACACTGTCGTGCTATAATTCAGCCCAGTTGCAAAGTGACTTGGTTGCTGCCTCCACCAACTTTGAACCATTACACTTTTTTTCCCAACAGTCCTCACCCTGATATAATCTTCTGACCCAGCCCTCTCAGTTTCAGATGAATTAATCCCAATGATGTCTATTAACAACTTGATCTACTAACAAACGATCTGCCCAAGATCATTTGTTTGTAAACATAACTCATCACAGGCACATTCATTGTTTTCTATTTCCTATCTTACAAACAACCTCCATCTACGGGCTTCATTGATAAAGTCCTAGACAAAACATCGAATATTCTAAAGCACATTTACAGTTCATTCCTGCCTTCTGTGTCTTCCTCCTTGAACCTATCTTGTCAAGTCTTGTTGATTCATTCTTCTCTTTAATTGACCAAAATGAAGGGGTTCCCCCCACTTCTTTTTGTACATTTTAATTCTTTTCTTGGATCCAACCCTTAAATGTCTGCCCAAAGCACAATGAAAATCACTCCCCAAAACCGTCCTGACCCAAACAGGTTGATTCTGGTTCCTCATGGGTAATAATAGTTTCTGCTCTTGTCTCTGCACAGGCTAGACCAGCTTATGCCCATATAAGGGATGATAACAGAGCAATTCAGGGATGGCTTAAAGGAATTCCACATACATAAGCATATAGGATTCACAGACGTGGAAGAACCACCCCACATGGGGTAAGGCAGAAGGTATTCAGGGGCAGCTGGAGGTACACTAGAAGAAACATGAGTCTCACATTCAGAGGAAATGCTGCAAATGGGAATGACAGTTTGTGGAGCCATCAAGAGCTTCTTTGGGGTTAAAACCATAGTGAAGGTTACCCAGAAAGAAAAAAATGGAATTAGAGGCAGGTAGATCTCTGTAAGATCAAGGCCAGATGGGGCAACAGTGAGACCCTGTCTCAAGACAAAACAAATTTTTAAAATGAAGTGAAAAGGTGTGTGGAACCCAACGACCTTAACAAGTGTTCATTTAACTAAAATTCCCAATACAAAGCTTTGTGTTTGTCAATAAGTCATAAGCTACATATATAATGAATTTAACTTATAGCCAGGGAGAGTGAGTATACTGTTTTCTTTGCTTTTCCTCCACTCCAATATGCTCAGTGTCAAAGGAAAATAAAACATGGCAAGTGCTTTAAAAATGTTGTTGAAGGTTGGTAAACACCATTTTAACTCAAGGAGTCCAGTGCAAGCCAGGATCAGAGAGGACCTCAAAATAGAAAATGCAATAAAACAGAGGGCAGATTAGAAAATCAATGTCTCCATTTGCAAAGAGAAAAAGAATGAGAGAGAGAGGGTAGAAAATAAGGATGAACCAGACATTACTAGCATGATATATAAGCACTGCATATTGCCATTTATAACATTTATATTAAGGATAAATTGCCCAAATAAATTCTATTATCCTAAGAAATAGCACAAATAACAAACAGACAGGACTAGAAAAAAATGAAAATAATAATGTGAGCATTGTTAGAATTGGGTGATATTTCTCTACTTCCATTTACAGGCATCTAGTCAGGCAATAACTCAGACTTGAGGGTGGGGTCTGTTCTTAAAGTCACAGCCATGCATTGAAATTTAGTCCTCCTAGAACAAGGAGTTAATGAGTTACTCTTAATAACAGTCTAGGTGTAGTTCAGTGTCCTATACAATGTTAAATGTTTCACATAAACTATTTTAATCAGCCATAAAAAAAATAAAACAACAATATGGCAGAGCTGAGACCCTACTTGATCTCTTGCTCAAAATAATAAGCTGCAAACTTGGAAGATGCAGAAATCCAACCCAAGCTTCAATTAGCACAAGACAATGAGGCTTGAACTTTGGGATCCCAAATATAAGTCCTGTTCATGCCTTGAGTGGCTCAATCAATTCGGCCTGAGTGCCTATCTGCATGCATGCATGTATGCATGCATGTGTGTGTGTGTGTGTGTGGTACTTGCACACAAGTGTAGTGCAAACTTTTAAGCCAGAGCAGCTCATTGGGTGTCTCCCTCCATCCCTCTCTACCTTATTGCTTTGAGGCAGGGTCTCTCCCTGAACCAGAAGCTCACCACCTGCATTAGTCAGGCAGACTGGTCAGTGAGCTCTTGGAATCTGTGTTTCTGCCAACCCTAGATGCTGGAGTTACAAGCACAGTCAGCCATGCCTGGCCTTTCTTACATGGATGCTAGGGATTGGAACTTGAGTCTTCATGTATGTAGAGCAAATGCTCTTATCCACTGAGCCATATCCCTGGCCCCTCAAATGACTTCAGCCCCTTTGGTCTTCTTATCTGAATGGAGGGAGCAATGAAGTCAACTTCATAGGCCTGTTTGTTACATGACTGTAAACACAGAACCCAGCACAGCCCTAGGCCCAGGACGTCCATCCTCACAAACATCAGGTTGTGATTATCTTAGGAGTCATATTTATTATCGGAATCAGGATCATTTCCGAGCTTCATGATTTGACTCCCAACCCACAACTGCTTCTAATCTCACTCAGCTACTTTAATCCTGAGCTTGCTCAGCCTCTGAAATGCAGGTTCTACATCTGCAGATCCATCAGGATCGTGTTTCCCACATTTGAAGAACTCTTTCCATCCATGTGAAGGATCTTAAACAGACAACTGCCTCCAGTACTTAAAAAGTAATAATCTTCTGGGCTTGGCTCAGAAGGGGATGGCTCAGTTGGTAAAATGCTTGCCACGTGTAGTTGAGGATGGAAACCCAACCCCCATATCCAATGTAAAGAAGCAAGGCATGAAAGCACATGTGTAATCTCAGAGCTGGTGAGGCAAAGCAGGATGCCTGTCTAAGACAGATGGTGCCTGATGAACACCTGAGGGTGTCCTCTCACCTTCACATGCCTGTATGCACACACATATGTATACACACACGTATGGGTACCTACAAACACACATACACACACACACACACACACACACACACACACATCCAGCAGGAAGTAACTTCTGCTTGATTAATCCCTGAACATTCCATAAATTTGTGAAACTGGGGCCTATAAGTGCTTCAGATCTACAATATTGGAAGACACATAAGTGCTACTGACTTTCAGTAGAAGGGAGACAAATCAAAAAATCAAATCCAAATTGAAAGATGAGTGCAGCAACTGGGCTGCTCTATAACACAAGACACCAACTCTAAGCACTGCCAAACTGTGTAAAATCTACCCTGAGGAGGCAACCCCACAGAAAGAAGGTGTTTCCTACAGGAAAGTGTGGCATGGCATTAATACCTTCCTCAGGCAATGGCACTCCTGGAAGTTTTAATTTAGTGTATTTCAAAATTGTTTAGAGGAAGAAGAAACCGGCCTACACTAGTGTGGACTTTCTGAAAATTTTTAAGTGGTCAAAGTTACTGAACTTTCAGAGAATAAGTGAAATCTGGTTATTGAATGGGTTGCCTACAAATATTGAAAACTACTCGCACTCATTCATTGGTTTGTTCATTCCGTAGTCTTTGAGATACTGTATCTGCTGTGTTTTACATACCCACCATCCTGGTTAGCTCTAACTGTCAACTTGGCGCAGCCTAGAGACATCAGAGAGGAGAGCCTCGATTACGGAATTACTTAGATCAGTTTGGCCTCTGGGGGATTTTACTGGGTGTGAGTTGCCATAGGAAAGCACTGCCCGCTGTGGACAGCGCCGTTCCCTGGGCAAATAAGCCTGGGATCTATGAGAAAGCTAGCTAAGCACGGGCCTGTGTGAGCCAGCCAGCAGCATCCCCAACACTCCACACTCCAGCTCCTCATCTGAGGACCGAGTTCCTCAGTCAGAGGAAATGCTGCACAGATTGGCAAGCATTGACTTCAAGTTCCTGCTTCAGTTCCTGCTCTGACTTCCCTCAAGGATGGACTGTAGAGTGTAAGCTGCAACAATTGCTCCCTCCAAGTTGCTTTTGGTCATGGTGTTTGTCACAGCAACAGAATAAAACTAAAACATAAATAGAACATCTAGCATATTAAGCAGTGTAGATAGAAATATGAACATGTATAATTCTTATTTATCCTCAAGGTAAGGCACAAACAATCTAGGATTGGAAATGGTTTCTGTAAGTAGGCATCAGATTGTGCTGCCCAGGGATAGAAATAGGCACAGACTATAATCAGTGCACACAGAAGGATCCAAACTGAGAAAGGGAAGCATAGGAACACTGACATTCATGGAGAGGAGGCCTGGAAGATAGCCAGATCTGGATGAAGAGCCAAAGGGAATGAGGAACTGCCAAGCAAAGACAGTTGAAGGATGTGGACTAAGAGTTGTCACTATTTGCAGGGTCAGAAAGGAGGAGTGCTGTGTAGACTGCAATGGGCCCCTTGTCTCTAAGATCTAGGCAGCACATCACTTCTGTTACTACAGCAAGATGTTCATGATAATGCCCATTAAAGATAGAGGTTAATGGAAACTGAACATTCTGAACATACATGGATGCATAACATAGAAAGGGTGACGATGAAGGAAAGAGTGGCGATCAATGAGGAGGGAGGAGGAACTGGAATAAAAAAGAAAAATAGAGAGGACGATGAAAGGCACACTCAGCGGTTAATCCATCCTGCCCCCACCTGTCACTTGGCTTCCAACATCACTTTAATACAACCTGCCTAAAAGATTCCATCTTTGGCTAGTGTGGGGAGTGCCCCAGCCTCCAACATCAAAGAACCAGTCCTGAAGTGTGTGCTGGAAAATCTCAGTTAAATGGTACTGACATCCTCCAAAGTGTGTGCATTGGGGGTTGGGGAGGGCGCACAGGGAATTAGCAGTGATTAACGCAGGGGAGAGGAGAGGAAACCAGGAGGGGCTTCAACCAACCCAAAGTTCCTCTGTGCCGACAAACACATCTAGAAGTCGAATGTCAGGATCCTTAGTCTGTGTCCCTCATCCACCCGGAGCATTCCAACGTCTGTCTCTCGAGGTACAGGCAGAATTCCAAGTCTGGAACAAACTTTGGTTTTAAGTGAGCTTAGCAGCAGTGCAATGGCAAATACTGCCCCCCCCAACCCAATGAAATCAAGAGTTTCCTAATAAGTAGTGGAAATTTCTCAACACCAAAACCCAGAGTCAAGACATCTGCCATCCAGGCATGAATCTACCACAAACGTCCATAAAAATTTTACCAATGCTCTGGGGTGGGTCTCTATCTTGCTCCATAAAAAAAAAAAAATCTTTCTTTTTGTGTACGTGTTTTGGTGATGTGTATGTGTATTCACATATATATGTCTTCTCAAATGCGCGCGTGTGCGCGCGCGCGTGTGTGTGTGTGTGTGTGTGTGTGTGTGTGTGTGTGTGTGTGTTTGTGTGTGTGTGTGTACCAGAAAGTCTGGTGTCTGGTGTCTTTGCAGGGACTCTTACCAAACCTTGAGGTCACCAGTTCATCTACTACAGCCATCCAGCTTACCCAGGAATCACCTCTGTCTCTCAAGTACTGGGATTACAGATAGGCCACCGTATCCACCTGACATTTATATCAGTGACGGGGACCTGAATAGCAATCTTTATATCTCTATAGCAAGAATTGTATTCACTGATCCATCTCCCAAGTCTTTTTTTGTTTGTTTGCTTGCTTGCTTGTTTTGAAACAGGGTCTCACTCTGTATCGCATGCTGGCCTGGGACTCTTCTGTAGCCTTGCCATAAACTCACAGCAATATTCCTGCCTTAACCTTCAGAATATTGGTATTACAGGTGCGAGCCACCATGCCCAGCAACAAATCAACATATTTTGGAACCTTTAGGTCAACCTAAACAGCATCAGAAATTCATTTTTAGATTATGCAATATAAGACACACAATTCTCCTTTTCTTACCTCTATTTCTGGCAATATATGCTTGATAGAACATTGACTTTATCCCTATCCAATAAAGTCTGCATTAGGAGGCACACAACTTTTTAAATATATTCATTTGTAAAGTGGGGCATGGGAATATCATCTGCCTGATAAGAATCATGCGACTTCTGTCACACATGCTAGCTAACTGCCACCCTTAAAATCTCAAGACTCAAAGTCAAAATGTGGCCTCATTTACCAGTGGGAGTAAATGTCATCCCTCCATCTCCTCTGGAAACAATCTCTACTTTAAGAGAAAACTAGAAACTGGAGGTCAACATAATCTCAGGTCCCTCCGGAATGAGCAGACAACATGAAAAGCCAATCTACAGAATATTTTCAGGAAAAACAAATGAAAAAGCTCCACTTGAAGATGCTGCCCAGCCCGCCAGCCATGCTTGCCAATGGAGGCAATACAGGTTTAACTAGAGCTTGTATCAAATGAGAAAACACAGACACATTACTCAATCCAACCCAGCTGTCTGCTTAGAAGATGCTTCAGGACTGATTAGTGGCAGAATGCAAAGAGCAGCCACACAGACTTTGGCTGACAAGGTCAAAGGCATAGGCAGACAGAACCAGGAGAGTCTGGGACAACACCCACTCTGGATTTAGCCTGCCGGCCTTGGGTGTTGGCTGAAGCCACCAGTGTTGTCATTCCCTCAATTCCAGTCACACCACACACAAGATGGAGAGGCATATGGTGGCTTTCTCCCGACTCGGTGTAAACTCGAGCTCTAATTTAAGCTCTAAACCTTTGAGAATCCTCTGCCAGCAAGATAAAATATATAAGCCATGATATTCTGAGCACCATATTTTTCTGCAATATGCCTTACAGCATGTGGTTTGATAATTTCAAAGCTCAGGGCCAATAACATCCAAGTCAAGGTATCTGTGTATGAAGACAAGCTAGCAGGTACATGCCCCCTCAATCCTACAGTGGCAGAGGACTATCACTACAGGGGCTATTCACCAAAGGATGTATCGAAAGTATGATGCTGACGGCTTTGCAAAGGTTTTCTCATTTCCACTGTGTGTCAACCTGGTAGGGTAAGTCATTTTACTTGCCCCATTTTCTACTTTTAGTTTTTAGACTTTAGATCCTATGTCCATTTTTATTTTTTTTCAAGTTGAAAATATTGTATTTCTTCATCCTGTGTGTGTCATGGTGTGCATATAGAAGTCAGAGGATGGCTTACAGGAGTCTGTTTTCCCTTCTATCATCTAGGTCCTAGGGACTGAACTCATGTCAGTCATCATGCTTGAAGCCCCAAGCACCTTGACCCGCCTAGCCATCTTGCCAGTCCTAGGTTTTCCAAGGTTTCCTCCAACTATAGATTGTACTGTAGGAATATTTAACATCACACCCCTGCCCTCCCTTATCTTACTCTCCTGTCATTAGTTCCCTTTATCCCTCCAGGAAGTCTCAGTTCTAATTTCATGTCATATATAGTTTGAAGTTCTATATAAAATCTAGGAATCACAAATGAGAGAAAACACCATTGAATATGACCATCTCTGATCACACCCATTTTCCTGAAAAATGACAAGACTTCATTCTTTTTTTTAAATTTTTTTATTAATTTTATTTCTGTATGTGTATGAATGTACTGTCTGCATGTAGGTCTGTGCACCTGTGTCGTGCAATGCCGCGGAGGTCAGAAGAGGGTGTCGGATTCCCCTGGAACTGGAGTTCTCCTGGAATTGGAGTTTCAGACGGTTCTCGGCCGCCATGTGGGTGCTGGGGTTCGAACCCCGGTCCTCTGTAAGAGCAGTTGGCGCTCTTAACTGCTAGGCCATCTCTCCAGCCCCAAGACTTCATTCTTTATGGCTGAAGACAATTGTGTTGTGCGCACACACACACATACATTTTCCTTACTCATTCTCCTATTGCTGGATACCTGGGTTGGCTCTGTAATTTAGCCAGGAATCCATTCCATTTTCTGAAACTTTAAAAGAAAAACAAGTCATTTGTTCCAGGTTACCCAGTCTGTTGAATGAAGCCAAACTTCAAACAAAGGCATTAAGACTGTAGAGTCTACGCAACTAACACCACAGTATAAAGCGCCCTGAAGAGCAAGGACAGGAAGCCCACTATGTGGTCAGGTTCATAGACTTCAAGGTATACAGGACCTGATGGTGTCCCAAGAAGTGGGACCCTCCTCAGCAAATGAGGCCACATTTTGACTTTGAGTTCTATTATCTTGGAGTTCAAGGTCACTGAATGAGACCTCAAGACAAGATAGACTTATACAAATTATCACCTTCTATCCAGTAAGTATTCAAATATTTATTGAATACAGAATAGGAAGAAGCATAAGAATACACATTGAGGATCTCACCAATGCACACTCCAGTTCTTAGGTACAAAGAGAAAAGCAGATCTATGCCCTAGACTTATTATATCTCTTCTGCTTCCTCCTTTTAGTCAGTAAATGGTAATGAAGGCACATAGACCCATGACAACATTGGGAATCTCTGCTATCAGACTGGATGGTATATACTTAAATATGTCAGCTGGCAAGATATGTGTCTATTTATTTATTTATTTATTTATTTATTTATTTTGGGGAAGACCAGTAATATTGGCCTTAGTAGTCCATTCCAAGACTCAGAAACCCAACTGGCTCAGCCACATGTGCCCATATTCAGAACACATTAAACATGTGTCCTCTGCCTTCCAAATTTGCTGAATTGGGTCTGGAAACCGTGATAGAATCTTCAAAACAAGATAAAAAATAACTGTCACACAATACTGTTTAGTGATTTTATTTTTTAAAGTTACATTTTATTTAGTGTGTGCCTGCCTGTGTGTGTTTGTGTATGTGTCTCTTTATTTAACAGAAGAGAAAAAGGAGCACAGCACCATCATTGCTGGGCAGAATGTATCACCCCTAGAAGGAAGAGATTTTAACTCTTCCTAAATGGAGACTCAACATCCTGAAGAGTAGGTGAGGACAGACTCTAAGTCAAAGCAGCAGCAAGCATGCTTTTCCAGTTACTGCTGAACAAGTTCAACAGTAACCTCCATGTGCTTTGAGTGTTCCCAGACCTAGGTCATCACTCAAGCCTTCACCAAGCCCGCAGGCACAGGTATGGCAGGTACACAAACAACGCCATAGAAAGGCTACCCCCTCCAACCTACATGCTTGCTTGGAACATTTCCTTATTGTTTCCTCAGAGCCCCAAATTACCATTCTGCCAGTAAGGATAACATGAACAGTTAGAAACACCACAGACTAATGGGATAATCTACTATGTTAGCTGTCATTTTCCCTGTGGGAAATTCAGAAATAAATATATGTGGGGAGGAAGTAAGGGACAGAGGGACAGAAAGGAGAGGGAGTACACACTTCCTTGGGATAAGAAGGTATTTATTCCCTCCTGCACAGTCTTTGTATACAAATGTGCCCTGGGGAGATAATTACTGAACTGTCACATTCCTAATCTCCACAGAGATTTGGTGTACCACAACAATGAATTTCAGGCATGAGGACTGAGTGTGAATTTTTGCATATACATAACTGGTCTGTTACACGCAAATACACATATCACTCACTGGCTAAAGGATGGAAAAGGATGTCACTATTCCTCTCAGTAGCCCAACATTTCTCTATAACTTCTGCAGCAGGAGATCCCACAGTAACAACAGAGTTTATTCTGAGTTGGCAAAGGTGGGCACTTGTGAACCTGTACACAAGAGCCTTCTCCTTGTACGAGGGAAGGGCACATGGTCTACTGAAGCAGACCTGAGTGCCCCATTCCCAGTCCTTCTGCAGGAACCTATGTCATCAGCTTCATATGAAATGCTTCGTAAATTTGATTTAATAACATTTTTCTATGAAAGCATGCAGTATAATACCCATCTGATAGTTGTTGGTAAACAAAAGCAATTGCGCAATAGCAGATGGAAAATGGAGCCAGTCTGAGGTTTAGACTATCACACAGGCAGTTTATAGAGGTCACTGAAAACCACAAAGAAGATAGAAGATTCCAAACACAGGGACCACAATGCAGTTTAGACAAATGAACTGGCTCAAGTTTTGCAGAAGTGATTAGCTTCATCCTGATTTATCTGGGGGGTCCCTTTTGGCTTGCCAAATTTTCTCTCAACCTCTGTTATTAGAGATCCCTCGGTGAAAGAAACTCAATTGGTTTTTCAGTCTAATATTATTTGGAGCAATACAAATTTCATATAGTTGGATAATAAGAACCTTCATGTGCTTAGAATCTCAGCATCAGGAAAGTTGCCACGTTTTTATTTGAATTTGAAGATAACAATTATGCACAGGCAGCCATCCTGTCGTTCTGTTTTCTCCTCTCTGCTACATAAAGTGTGTTCTCATTACTTCCAAGATTCCCTTTCATTCACAGTTTTATAGTTTTTAATTTAATTCCTGAAGCTGATAGCCTTCTTGTCGCTGGGAAATAAGGAGTTAGTAGAAAAATATAAATGGGGACAATATATATTGATCTTTATTCTGTTTTCCTCACAGCTGAAGGTTTCTGAGATCATATGCCTCTTTGCTTTGTCTGAAATAGACAATAACATCAGGGAAAGAAGTGCCAGCCAGCTTGGACTGTATTTTGTGTTTAGCCATCTTCATTATTTTGCTAAAATAAAATCAATAGCAGCAGATAAATTTCTGCTCAAACCTTTCATTGTTTCTTGGTCTTTTGGAGGAAAAAATTCTTATCATCATAAAAAACTTTATTTAAAAATGGAGGAGCATAAAAGTATATCACTTTAGTTAGTGTTCTGCTAAAAATCTATGTGTAAATATACATAAACATATATACATGTATTTGTATATATGTACAAGCATATGTTTAAGATAGGTTGGTGAGCCTATATATGCATATATTTATTTATGAGCACATGTGTATTAAAAGAAAATTATAGAAAAACAAGATTAGTTTGGATTTAAAGCCAATGCTTACATGAACCACACATATGCAAAACAGTTACTTTTGGATCTTCTAAGAGGTGAGTGACCAGGGAGAAAAGGTTACCTCCCTTTGCTGATGTCGAGCATTTATTCACTTTGCCATGGGCCTCTCTTCCCTCTGCTCGGCCTCCCCTTCCAATTTTCATCTTATCCAAGCAAGGTGTGTTTCACCTCCCCCATACTGATTAGGCCCACCTACTTTCCCACTTCCTTATGAGTCCACCTGTATCCCCACATATGGACTGGACTCACGGGAACACCAGCCCCTCCTCACTTCCTTGGCATCTCTTTAGTCTCCTCTAATCTGTTTTCAAAGAATCCTCAGTGCCACCCTGAGATAGAATATTGCCATCGTTTCAGACATAAAATCCCAGTCCACCATTTAAGTTCTCACTTAAAAATCATCCAGCAGTGTCATACCTTCTGACATTCCAGCCCTTCCCCCTTTTTCTCCTCTACACTGACCCTCCCTCCCTCAGCATGCTGACATGTGGGAAGTTGCATGTGCTATCACCTTATCTCCAATAACCATCCACTTCTCTTCTTCCTCCTCTTATTGCTGAAACTAACTCATCTATCCACTACAACACTTCCCATCATCCAGGTTATAGAGTGCCTTCCTGATGTCTGTCCTGTGGGTAGGCAGTCTTATGACATCTTGTGTTTTCCCCACCAAAACTTCTTGTGATGGGGCAGAGGACAGCAAGTACTGCCTGACAGGGAATCTAAAACAGATGTTTTGCTCATGTATCATTGCCTCCACCAACTCTTCCCTCATCCAAAATAACTGGTATTCATAAATATACCATGTGAATATCAAATCACCTTAGTCCAACGGTGTCGCCTGATATTCACAGGGGCAAAACATCTAAATAAATAGATTGACAGAACATCAAAACACAAAACAGCATGTCAGGATCTCAAGCCAGGGCAGTATTAAAGTGAAGACAAGATTCATCCAACCCATAGTCCTCTGCACACTAGCCCAATCCTGTGCATATTAAGAATTCTGCCACTGCCTGATCCTGAGTGTGAAGCAGACCAAATGATCCCCCGCCCCATCAGTGCCAGCAACGGCACATCTACCACCCTCATCCAGAAGCCAGCTCAGCATCCCCTGCACACATAACAATGGCATCTGTTGTTTCCATCTTCTTTCCTCACATCAGTCCTCATCACACTACCCTACAATCCATCCACATACAGCCTTCATGATCCACACCAGCCTGACTTCAGTGTGAAGCTAATGGCACTCTCCAGCTCTGTGTCTTGATCTCCCAATCCACCAGTCCCTCCAATCACCACATCCGACTCTATGTCCAATATCTCACTAAACAAAGCACATGAAGTTCCAGCCTTTTATGAACTACCTCTTCACCCCTACTCTGAATCAACCTGCAGCAGCAGTCCCTGCCTGCAGACCTCCCCTTTCCCTTTCTCAGTTCATCTTTTCTCCTTCTTTAACCACAAACCAAGTTCCCTTAGGAGAATGTGATCTCTTAGCGCCATACTGTTCTACTTTCATTTCTGTTGCTGTGATAAAATACCTTGAGAGAATTTATTTTAGCTCACAATTAATTCCAGGTTACAGTCCATCACTGCTAGGAAGTCAAGGCAGGAACATGAAACAGCTAGTCTCATCACATCCATAGTCAGGGACAGAGAGAAAAATGGATGCATGCTTGCTACACAGCTCGCCTGTATTCTTAAGCCATCCAGGAACTAAACCCAGGGAGTAGGGCTGGTCATGGTCATCAGAGTGTGATGGTCATGGCCCAATCTGATCTAAACAATCCCTCATTCAGATTCCCTTCCCAAGTGACTCTACATTGTGTCAGGTTGACTATTAAAACTAATCATCTCTTTCCTCTAACTCAGAGTCACTATCTGACTCTCTTCTGGAATGTATTAATTCATACATGAGTGACTCAGTTCACTATGATGACTTGATCTTCTATAAAAGCACTTTACCACATTTGAGTCCTTAGGTTAGGTTCTGCTCGGGCTATCAAGAACCTGGTGGTGCGGGAACAGGAGGAGAAAATGTATATGAAGACGTGATCATGTCAGAACAGATATTTTTCAGTTTCTCTATGAGACCCTTCCACTTCCACACAAGGAACAAACAACTATGAGAGACAGAAATAATATTGCCATCACAATATAAGATTGACTTTAAGTCACAGCTACTTAGACCAGAAAGGAGATGCAGGGTTGGCTCTCCTTATCACTGAGAGGGACCGCGCAGCTGTCACTCTGCTATCTGCTGTCCTCCCTATGCCTTGGAGTATCGAGGTCAGACCCAAATCCACCCCATGTCTCCCACTCACACACTCATCCACTCTGACATCAGCATATATGATTTTTTTTAAAGCTTCAATGATTTGCATAAAATTATAATGTTTTAAAACTAAAATGTAAAGACAAGCTTGCAAGTCTTTCTCCAAGTTTTATTTCTTGTAAGAAAATAGACATGAACAATTTATACCCAGAAATACATAGAGGTAAAATATTATCTTCTATGCGCATAATTTTGTGGGATTTTTTTAAATGCTCAGTGTAAATTATGCCATTTGTCTCCCAAACCCTTGTCTGCAAATGCTATTTTGCTGAAAGAGGGAACGGTGGAGGGAAGAGGCTGGTGGGGATAGGAGAGCCAGGCTCCTGGCTGAATCTTGCTATCGAATACTCAAGTGGCCTTAACCTCTCTGAACTTCAGTTTCTTCATTGTCAAACAGGAGATAATCAGCTTATTGTCAGTATTGAACTGCCTTGTGACAGATAAGATCGCCTCCACGGTGGGCGGGAGGGAAGCCTCTTTGGAAGGAGTTCAGGAGGGAACAGAGGGAAGAAAAATGATAGCAAATATAGACCCGTTTTATTTCAGAGCTTTGTGTAAAGGAGATCAGCGAAACTGAGCGGCAGATGGAGAGGAAGTGGGATCGCAGGAGTTTTTTTTTGTTTTTTTTTTAAGGCTGAATATATCACAGTTTGTGCACACGGTGATGGAGGTGGCGTGTCCTGTCCCCAGTGCACAGTACTCAGTTCATATCTCCATCCCAAACCTCTCCTTTGACCTCCGGAGTCTTTTGGACACTTCCCATGGAAGCCCAGGGGGCATCTCACGTGGAGTATGCCCAAACATGAGTTCCTGTTTGCTCTTCCAGAGGCCCTCCCTAAACACCTGTTCCTGTGGCAATCCTCTTTGGAAATGAATTTTTCAAACTCTCAGGATAAAATAACTGAAGAAACCATGTCTCCTCTCTCCCCTGTGCAGCTCAAGCCCTGTCTACTCCTTGAGTACCCTGTCTTCTCATCTGAAATGTACTCAAATCCCAACCCCTTCTCAGAGCTTCACATGTCAATCCTCCACCATCACCTCTCACCTGCAGGGCCACCATGCCCTCCACCCAGGCTAAATACCTTGCTTCCACTTACCTTAGACACACATACAGCAAACAGATAGAGAACGTGCATCACCCTGTTCTGGGCCTGCACTGAGCATCAACATTTTCTTGTGCCACTCAAAGCAGCAGCCTAGGCCCATACCATGATCCTATGTTCTCTGTGGTCTAGCCCCAGCTCCCTGCTGATGCTCTAAGTCTTGGGGTTCTTTCATCTGTCAGGGGACCCACTCCTGCATAAGTAGTATTCACTGTCCAGGCAAACCACACAGCATTCCTCTCTTGCTTTACTTTTCTTTATGGTCATTTATACTATCTGATTTTCATATACAATCTGCCATTTTCTACATATTATGTAGCTCCTTACAACTGAGTAAAACCACACATTTTTGTTTTTGTTTTTTTTTTTAAGAAACAACTTTGGTTTTCCTCTGCATTGTAACTTCAGTTTCTTAAGCTCTATCTGGACGTGAAAAAAAATCTGTTGATGAATTAAAATACATAATCTGACATTTCTGGGTTTCATTTCTTCTTTTGCCATCGAGTAATAAATGGGCATGAACACATTACAATGAAATATTCCATTATGTACCTAATAAAACTATGTTAACAGGGCCATTCTATTGTTCTTTAGAATAAATCCTGTTTTTCACAACTAAGCATTCTCATTAAAAATGAATCACATAGAAAACAGATCCATTTGTTTCAACAGGAAAATGGAGAAAACAACATGAAAGTTTTACTGTTAACTGCTGGCTTCCCCAAACATCCGTAGGTGGCCAGGACATGCAGTCTGGCTCTGAGAAACATTATTCAATGCAGATTTTTAAAACACAGTTTCATCTAGGGTGACATGAGTTGAAACCACTCACAGGTCTAATAGTGGAAGAAATGGTGAGGTAAACATCAAAGCAATTCAACTTATCTTTAATTATTTTGCTAAGTGGCAATCAAAATAATCAGAATAAAAATATGAAGACTACTTGTGTGTGGGAAAACAGAATTAAAAATGAGTGCCTATTACCCATCTCATTACTTCAACACATATCCATTAAAAAATACCATACGCTAAAGTAATCTTATCAAGTTGCTTAAATGAATGATTTTCCTTTCTGAAGTAACTTTGGAATGTGGTATTATTATGTTAATTAAGAACAGACACTTTCTGAAAGTGGGAGAGGACATAGGAATGTTCACGAATTAGAAGCCAATGAATATTTCAAGTTTGTGTGTAAGGGTCTGTGTGAGAGAGTACACACGTGTACGTGTGTGGTTTTGGTGTGTATGTGTGGTACATGCATGCGAGTGTGAAGGCATGTGTACCCACACATACATATAGAGGACAGAATAGCTCCTCAAGTGTCTTCCCTCACTCTCTGCCATATTTCCTTGAGACAAGGTCTCTCCCTAAACCAGAAGCTCATCATTATTGCCAGGCTGGTTGGTCAGCCAGCTCCTGGGATCCACCTGTCTCTGTCCCACCACTGTTAGCTTGAGGCTTGCACAGGCTGTGTCAGGCTTTTAATGTAGGTACTGGAGATTGGAACTCAGACTCGGGTCCTCAGGCATGTAGAGGCCATATTCTTACCCATTGAGCCATCTCTCCAGCCCCTCAAGATTCCTATCTTGCAGTAACTTGCTTAAGAGAGCACACTGTGAGCAAGCTAATCTCTCTCTCTCTCTCTCTCTCTCTCTCTCTCTCTCTCTCTCCTCCTAGTCCTTTCTGACATATATAAACTTAACTATAGTCATGTATCTCCCAGGAGTAAAAGTGGCAGAGATAATGCTTTTATTTTCTATTGAGTATATGGCTATATAGGATGCTCTATGCCCCAACATCCCTTTAACTATTTTGAGAACATGTAACTGAACTCCAACCAATGCAGTACCATCAGAAGTGATAGGAATCACTTCACAAAATACCTTCACATAAATGCCAGTGATCTCTGCGCCATTCAGGGAGTTTGACCCAAAGTACTTCAAAGTCTACTCCCAGAGTAAAACTCAACTCCTACCAGACCATGAGGAAAGCAAGAACTAAATCTTAAATGCATGACATCACTAAGATTCTCTGTGTTAACTGGACATAGCTAGTGCTGTCTTTCCTAGTAGGATAAGATCATCTTATCCCATAGAACGATCCCACTATGGAAAACCCTCAAGATCCCAAATGAGAGCTCTAGCACTATGGCTTGGTGACTTTCTCATGGGAGCAAACAGGTTCACAGGCTGTGATTCTTGTTTTATAAAAAAAAAAATTATTTTACATGTAGGTATGTACATGTGTGAGTATGGTTGGCCACAGACGGCAGCTGAGGATGCCAGATTCCCTGGAACTGGAGTTACAGGCCACCTGATATGGGTACTAGAAACCAAACTTTGGTCCTCTGCAAGAGAAGTATGTGTTCTTAACCACTGAGCCATGTTCTGATGGTTTTAAAGATTTTCTGGTATATTTTGTCATTTGCCAAAGGAAAAGATCAAGATGAATGTAGACTCAACCAACTATGGATCCGAACTGGACTTAGGCCACAGTTGTTAAATCTATGAAATATGGCCAGATGGTTTCTTTTTTCATCATTCAATAAACAAGATACTATATCAACAATTTACATGGCATTTACCTTGGACTAGGCATTATAAGTTATCGATAGATCATTTACTTTATACAGGAGAATGTGCACAGTGGATACCAGAAATCAAGAGCAAAATGAAATATAGGAACTTCACAAATATGCGGAAATTAAGTAAATATCCTTTAGTGATGGAAGATGAAATCACAAAGGAAATGAGAAAATACTTTGAGATGCACGTAGAGCAGAAACTCATAAGACGTTGCTAAAGCAGGCCTGAGAGTGAATTTTTCTCTGTAAGGCCAACATGGATAAGGCGGATATCAAACTGAAAACCTAACTTTCCAAATGAAAAGAACAGGAAGCGAAGGGCAAAACCAAACCCAAAGCAACTATAGAGCAAAGAAGAACAAACAGTGGAGCAGAAATAAACTGGTGATAGAAAAAAGCAGAAAAACCCAAAGGCTGATTCTATAAAAAAAAAATCATTTAAAATTAGCAAACATTTAAATACAATACTAAAGAGACTAAGAGAGCAAATTCAAATTATTAAAATAAGGAATTAAAGTGGAAACATCACTACCAATCTTACAGAAATAAAAAAAGATTTATAAAGGAATATTATGGACAACTCAAAGCCCAATATGGAAACCAGATAAAATATCACAATATAATAGTACTTCTAGGATAATGTTCTCTATGACTAGACATACAGAAATCCTCATTTCAGCAACACATGAATAAATTCTAAAACATGGCATATAAAAATTAAGAGATGAATGTAATATATGACAGTGAATGTCAAAGCCTCTTGATCATCTGGATGGATTCAGGAAAAAAAGAAATAAATAGGAAACCAAACTCTTCATGGTCAAAACACACTCAGCAATCTGGAAACAGGGAAGAAGCCCAACTTCATAGAGACATCTAGAACAAGCCGTAGCCAGGCTCATATTAAATGGTGAAACCAACAAGCTTGTTCCTCAATTTCTGCCTTACAAAGACTATTATAATAAATAGTCCACTTGTGTTTTCTTTGTTTTCTGTGACTTTTTTTGAGATAGAATCTGACTGGCTTTTGGTACTCGCCATGTAGCACAGGGTCAGCTCAGACTCACGGCAATCCACCTGCCTCATCCTCCCAGGTGCCGGGATATTAAGTGTGAACCACCACGCCTCCTTCATGGTTCAGTTTTACTTTTGTTATGTGCTTGTCCTTGACTTTTTGTTGTTCATTTGGATTTGGTTTTTGAGACAGGGTCTCCCTATATCCCCAACTGGCATAGAATTCACTATGCAGACCAGGCTTGCCCCAATCCCACAGAGGTTTTCCTGCCCCTGCCTTCCTGAGTGCTGGGATTAAGGGCATGTACCATCACACCCGGTTTAATGGTTCAGTTTTGATATACAAAGTTTAGGGCTAATTTGTTTTCTAAAAAGATATACATTAAAATATACTGCAATATCCCAGTACTCCGCCAGCTAAGGTATGAGGACTGTAAGTTGAAGGGCAGCCTAGGATACATAATGAGACCCTGAATGAAAAAAATAAATACAGCTAGGGTGATAGCTGGCAAAATGCTTGCCATGCAAACCTGAGTTTGGTCCCCAGAGCCCAGACTAAAAATAGAAAAATAAATAAATAATAATAATACATGATTTCTAAAGCCTAGGGAACAATCTGCAGAGGGGCATGGTAGAATGTAAGGGCTGTGATTGGGGTTAACTGTGAAACTACAGCAATATAGACTGGACTCTTATTTGATCAACATGCTTGTACATACAAGCCCCTCCAGCTGGACAAATGGGGACCTTGGGCTCTATAAGTTTGGGCATAGCGTGCTTGAAAATTGGTTTCACATGAAGGATGCTTGTATTCATTACTTATTACACATTATTAAAAAAATAAAAATAAATTTTAAAAAATTAAAGAAATGAAAATAATAAATACTGAAAAAAATCATAATACATGAATAATAGTGTGGTGGCATTTATAATGCAAGAGCTGTAGATGTGGAGACAAGTGGTTTCCTGAGGTCCATGCCCAGCTGGTCTTACCCACTCAGAGAACTCCAGGAGAATGAGACACCCTTCCTCAAAAGATCAAGGTGGAATGCTCCTAAGGAGGGTCCTCTGGACTCCACACTTATGTACACACACACACACACAAACACACACACACACACACACTTAAGACACACACACTAAATAAATGAACAAACATATAGTAATACCAACAGGAAAAGGTAAGGGAAGTAAGTGGGACGGGGTGCCATGTGGCCTGAAAGGCACTGTGGAGAGCATTGTCAGCTTCAGAAACAAGCACGTGGACATACCTGTAAGGAATGATCTAGATCTGGGTTAGCCCCTGAGAACGTCTGTGAGGGAATTTCTGATTAGGTTAACTAATGTAGGAAGATTAGTCTTAGGTACGGGCTGCACCATTCCGCAGTCAGGAAGCCTGGACTGTAAAATGGCGACAACCAGCCTTGCACTAGCGTTCATCTCTCTCTGCTTCCTGACTGTGCACATAATGTGATCAGCAGCTTCAGGCTCCTGCCGCCTTGACCTTTCACCATAACGGGCTGCACCTTTGAACTGTGAGCTGACAAAGCCCTTTCTCCCTTAAGTTGCTTTTGTCAGAATATTTCATGAGAACAAAAAAAGAAAGTGATACAGGCCCTGAGCACCGGGCCACACCCATCAGAGCTCACATCAAGACTGCAGCCTGTGTGGTGGAAGGCAGAGTTCAGCTCCCTGGAGATGTCTATGTCCAATGCACCCAAGAGGCTATTCTAAGCTTAGGTCCTAAGCTACATATGCCTCTTATAATCAGTATTCATCTTTCAGGGAACTAAGCCTACCTCAAAAGCCAAGGAGCTGTAGCAAGGTCATGCTACCATGAGAGAGGGCACTGCACTGTGTACAAGTCTCTGAGAAGGGGATGAGGGCAAGCCAGCAAAATGCATGTTCTCAGGGAAAGGTCTATACCACACACAGCTATCAGGCTCAGCCTTGAATAGTTGTTATAATGTGAAACTCCTGCATGCAGTCCCGTGTCTCCCAACAATTGCTTTAAGGGCCCCTCATCAGCCCCGGACTCCTAGACCTCTACCAACTCTTGCCTTCTGTAGTAAGCTCCCCTGAGCTGGACCTGCAAAGGAATCTAGCTGGCTTCAGGGTAATACATTTGTATTTCTTCAGTCCTCCTCAGTACAGAGTTCCTTAAGTGAGATGTTTGGGCCTCAAATTTGTTTTGGGTTTTGTCTCTTTTATGGGAGGGTGTTTAGCTATGGGTACAGACGGTTGCTGAAGATAGAAGTGCTGATTTGTATCCACTTTGCCTTCACTCACATGGGAAAATGAGTACACTACTGCTAGGGTGATCAATTAAGTTTAGGTTTGGGAGTTATGTAAGCTAACACAGGCACTCAGACCCAGCCACCACAACCAGGCTTTAGAAGACTCCATGAGAAGCAAGGCCTGAAAAGCCATGATCACTCAGGCCCGAAGTTTCTAGATTCAGTGACAGCCATGACTCTGAATCAAGGGTCCTGGAAGAAGCACGTTCCTTGTATTTTACGGCTTCTAAAATACACTTTGGGAGGCTGGAGGTGCAACTTAGAGGTACAGCACTTGGTTAGCATGAGCGGGGCTCCAGGATTGATCTTTAACCCTGCCAGTAATAAAACAAACTCTCTCCTTCAGCAAACCATCAGTGAGGAGAATTCTAAACACCTTTGGAAAACAACAAATAAATCTGAGGGCAGATATGGGAACCAGATGGTAAACAAGGAGTGACCTTTGTTATTAAGGACAAGGTCAAGGCTGTGCTGCTCTGCAGATTTTGATGACCTTAAATAAATACTCCTGCTGTTCTTTCTATCTGTTAGGGTGTAATCATCACCTTTCCCAGTGAAAACCAAGATCTGAACACGCATTTATGGCTCCAAACCAAAGTGAGCTTAAAGTTATAAAAATTTAAAATCAGACAGTATCCAAAATGTTAAATGGCTCCACCTTCAGGATAAATCTATGAAAGCTTTCTTTTTCTTTTCTTTTTTTTTTTTTTTTTTAAATCTGAATCCCCCCAAGTGCAGGAGCCATTTTAAGTCCTGCTTGGTTTACATAGATAGACCTGTGGTCTTGAGTCGCCCACACTGGCTCCAACAAATGCTGCAGAACTGATGGTGCCTGTGAGCAGTGTCCACTGCAAGTCTGAGAGTCTTCAGAACCTCACTCGGGTAAATGTACTCACAAGGCAAACTCCCATGATACTCAGAACATCAGTGAGTAAAGACAACCTTTCTCCCCAAGGGCATCTGTCAAATGTTCCCTCGAACATCTTTGTATCTTATTGGGATGATAGTCACAGGTCCATGTCTTAGTTTCTTCTTTGTATAAGAGAAACAGGCTCTGCACTGAGCTTCCTGCATTACTCTGTAACAGCCCTTGAAGGATATATGTGTATCTAATACTTTTTATCAATCGATAGAACACTACTAAGCATTTCTATTCACATGATATTTTTTTTATTTTTTTTATTATTTATTTATTTATTTATTTTTGTGTGTGTATGAATGTACTGTCTGCATGCAGTTCTGTGCACCCGTGACATGCAATGCCACGGAGGTCAGAAGAGGGTCTCGGATTCCCCTGGAACTGGAGTTCTCCTGGAATTGGAGTTACAGACGGTTCTTAGCCGCCATGTGGGTGCTGGGGATCAAACCTGGGTCCTCTGCAAGAGCGTCAGTGCTCTTAACCGCTAGGCTATCTCTCCAGCCCCACATGATATTTTAAGATTAGAAAAATGCAGGGGCTGGGAAGATGGCTTAATAAGTAAAGCACTTCCAGTACAATCATGAGAACCAAGTCTGAATTCCCAATGCCCATATAAACCCTGGGACCCCAGCACTGGGGAAAGTGGAGATAGGCAGACCGCAGGAGCCCATTGGCCAGCCAGTCTATATGAATCAATAAACCCCAATCAGTGAGAGATGTCATATCAAAAAACAAGGTGGAGAGAGACTAGGAAAGATACTTCTTGTTGATTTCTGGCCTACACGCGCACACACACACACACACACTCAGTGTCCTCTGCCTCCAAAACCATAAACCAATGGACATTCCATTTCATTTCCAATGAAAACGGGCTGAGAAATAGCTAAATAAGCAGATAACTCTAGATTTGCATGAGGCCAAGTATCCAGGAAGTCACCTGAGAGAAAAATAAAAAGGGTATTTATGAGCTGGAGAGATGGCTCAGTGGTTAAGAACGCAGGCTGTTTTTGCAGAAGACCCAGGTTCAGTCCCCAACACTCACAAGACAGCTAACAACTGTGCATAACTCCAGTTCCAGGGGATCTGATGCCCCTTCTGGCTTCCACAGGTATTGCATATAGACGGTACACTTACATGCATGCCTGCAAAACACTCATACATACACATAGAAAAAAATATTTTAAAGCCATTCATTTTTAAAAGGTATATGAGCCGGGCTGGCAATGTAGCTCAGTTGTAGAGTGCTTTGTCTAGCAGGCATGAAGTCCTGGGCTCTAGCTCTAACATTGTGGAAACCTAAAGCATGGGAATATAAGCCTGTCAGCTCAGTACTTGGAAGGTAGAGGGAGGGGAGGAAGATTAGAAGTTCAGGGACATCTTAGCAAGCTTGGGCCCAGTCTGAACTTTCAAATAAATGGGGGGGGGCAAGCCAGGCATGGTGGTGCATGCCTTTAATCCCAGCACTTGGGAAGCAGAGGCAGGTGGATCTCTGTGAGTTCAAGGCCAGCCTGGTCTACACAGTGAGTACCAGGAAGTCTGGGGCTACAGGGAGACCCTGTCTCAAAAAGACCAAAAAAAAAGAAAGAAAAGGAGCAGAAGAAGAGAAGGAAGAGGAGGAGGACCAGAGGGAGGAGAAGATCCTAGCACTTGGGAGGCAGAGGCAGGAGGATCTCTATGAATTCAAGGCCAGCCTGGTCTACAGAGTGAGTTTCAGGTCAGCTGGGAATACAGGGAGACCCTGTCTCAAAAAGACCAAACAAACAAAACAAACAAACAAACAAACAAAAAAAAAAACCACAGCCACTTTTTAGGAAAACAAAAAACTAGCTTCTATTACCTACTTTTACAACCAAGAAAGGAAATCTACACTTAGCATGGTCACCAAGTAACTTAAAATCCTCAGTTCTCCTCAGATCCTCATTATAGACATCAAGTTAGCTTCAACTACTGAAATAAACAGGTGGGTGTGGAGAGGAGTTGGCAGGCCTTCACCATCATCCACAACACAAACTCCTAAGACCAAGTTACTCCATATGCACCGAGCACTGGGATACCACAGCAGAGAGCATACCTATGTTGCCTGCTCTCAGAAAGATGACTGCCAGCCAAAATGCTTGCAGGGACCAGCTTCCGGTAAGAACATGAGAGCGTGAATAGACACAGCACTCTATGCTCAGTGTGTTAAGAAAATTAAATACATTTTTACCTGGCTGTAATGTTAATATCCTGGACAGACTGAGAAAAAATTTTAAATGGCCTAAGAATTTCCAGGACCAAATATTAACAATGATGATGAGAATTGTTGTCACAGCTAACATACTCTGAGTGTGGTCCATGGCTTTGTTCTATGAATACTCCATTGCTGAATTTTTCTGAAGATTCTCTGGGCCTAGGGATCATCATTCCTGTCTATAGACACACATAGGGTATAGCCGTAGTACAGGGAGTCGGTTGGGGCTGAAAGTAAAGCAAGACTTTCTTTCTTTCTTTCTTTCTTTCTTTCTTTCTTTCTTTCTTTCTCTCTCTCTTTCTTTCTTGTCTTTTTGAGACAAGGTCTCCCTGTAGCCCCAGCTGTCCTGGAACTCACTATATAGACCAGGCTGGCCTTGAACTTGAAGAGACCTGCCTGCCACTGCCTCCCAAGTGATTACAGGAGTGTGCTACCATGCTAGGCAAGACTTTCTTTGTGTATGTGGAAGGTGAGGATGGGGTGGTACACATATCACCCAGAGTTCAATCTCCCTCTAGCATCTAGTTCTCTCCAACCTGTTTACTGAAACAGAGTTTATCCCGTGTTTAGAGCTGGCTGGGTTAGGCCAGGCTGGCTGGGCAGGGGCCCTTCTGTCTCCACCTCCTCAGATCTCGGATTATAAATCTGTGCTACTATGCCTGGCTTTTACAGGTGCTCTAGAGATCAAACTCGGGTTCTTATGTTTGCACAACAAGTACTCTGCTCGCTGAGCCATCCTCCTAGACCTGGTCCAGGCTTTGATTTTTAAATCGAGCTTCACTATGGAATCATGACTCCTCAGCTGTGACTTCTCCTATCTGCCTTACTTTGGAAGCTCACATAAAAAAGAAAATATTAAACATTCAGGTCCATCTCTCATCTGGGCTGGGGCAGAAGCACAAATACAGGTATTCTGAATTATCCCACCCCATGAGGTTCTGATGTGTAGGCTCCAAACTTCTGTATCCATCTGTCCTCTCTCCCCAGTGTATAATGGTTAAAATGCCTGTGTCCCTAGGTGCCCTCTATTACAGAACCAAGAGAATGCTTCTGAAAGTCAGGTGCCTGGGATGCAGTGCACAGACTCTCAGCCTCCCAGAAAAGATGCTGAGTCAAAATCTGTATTTTATTTGAAACTCCAAATGCTCTTTAAATTCAAGTTCTGTTTTCAAGTGTGCCACAAGCGGGAAGACACGTGTCTGGAGCTATCAGGAGGGACAGTGATGATCAAAGTCACAGCAGCAGCCACCACCTTTACCACGCAGGCTCAGTCCTCCTTCCCGGACATAAATCCCACCCCCCCTCCTTTCCATGGCCCAGTGCACTGGGACTGACTTGGATGGACAAAGTCGAATTACCTTCTCTCCTCTGGGCTCTAACAGAACCTGTAATGTTAAGATACTAATGAATCCATGAATCTCCAAGAGAGGTTTCCCCAATATTTATGTCCATGGTACCCCATAACTCAGAACTCCTATTAACATCTTCAGCAGACAGTGTGTTCCCAGGGACATATTATGGGAAATATTTATCCAAAGGAGACTGTCATTTTTTTTCTTACTTGGATGGCTGCCCTACCCATCCTTCCATAGTTTCTGGCAATTTGCTTGTGAACAGCCGCCATCCTAGTTGCGTGGCATTGTAGCAAGCCTTTATCAAGTGTTCACTAGTTCTGCACACAGGTGGAGGCCGGAGGTCAACCTCAAGTTCAAGTGTCTTCCTCAATCACACTCTGCCTTATTCTTTGTGGCAGCATCCTCACCATCAGCTAGACTGGGCTGTGAGCCCCACGATCCTCCAGTCTCCAGCCCCTACTTCTGGGGTTATAGGTATGATTCACCTCATTCAGCTTCTTATGTGGAATCTGGGGATCTGAACTCAGGACCTCATGCTTGTGCAGCAGGCACTTCAACCACTAAGCCATCTCACCACACTCACCCTGCTCCCCCATCTCTTGAAAGGAGTGAAGTGTGGGAACCATCTGAGCTACTCTTCTTGGGCTGACATTTTCTCAGTTCTGAGTGCCCAATAAGAACACATACAGCTTTCTGATGGGATGCAGTGATGGAAAGGAGGGAGTGAGGGAAGGAGAGAGAGGAAGGAGGGAGGGAGGGGGGAGGGANGCATACCTAGCATGCATCAAACCCTGGGTAAGCTCCCTTGCATATCAAACCTGGCATGTTGAGTGGTGCATGTCTGTTAACACAGTACTTGGGAAGATCAAAAGTTCAAGGTTATCTTTGGCTACATAGAGAGTTTGGGGTAGGTGTGCACTATGTGAGGCTTTGTTTCAAGAAAGAAAAAGAAAGAGAAAAAGAAAGAAAAAGAGAAAGAGAAATAAGAGAGGGAGAGAGGGGAAGGAAGGAAGGAAGGAAGGAAGGAAGGAAGGAAGGAAGGAAGGAAGGAAGGAAGGAAGGAAGGAAGGAGGGAGGGAGGGAGGGAGGGAGGGAGGGAATTAAGTCAGGAAGGGAAGGGAGGAAGCAAAGAAAGAAAGCAGAGAAAGAGGCAGTTAGGGAGGGAAGAAGAGAGAGGGATAAAGAAAAACTGAGAGGAAGAAAGGAATCAATCAGTCTTAGGAGCTCCCTGCTACTGATTTGAGATCCTGCATTATCTGAAAAGCCCCTTGCTTGGGGACCTTTTTTTCAGAACTCAGTGGAAGATCAGTGACTCGGAAGATCTCTCCTTGGACACAGAGTCATCTTGACCGTGAGAGGAGAGGTGGGCCCACTCTGTGACCAATGGTGCCTGTTTCCCCACAGAAAGGACTACAGGTTTGTGAAGCCCAGGCTTGGCTCCTACAAGGGACAGGCACAGTGAGGGAGGCTCCGCCCACTGCCTCCAGAGCAGACAGTGTGCCTCTAAATAACCCTGCACATTAGCCAAGGTCCTGTCATACCCCAGGAACCCTGCTGTGCACTAGACTTCAGACAACACACCAGTTTACACACTCAAGCCTCCAGGAAATATTTGGGGGTTTGTTTTGTGTCAAGCATACTTCTGGGTGTTGGGTATTAACAGTTCAATAGCCAGAGTGGTGCTCACCTTCATTCACTCCCCAAATGGCTGAATCCACAGAACCTCTCAATGAACATCTTGTGTTCAATGGTAAAGGAAACTCAGTTTGTGATTTAGAGTTATGGGAGTGACATCCAGTGGTTACAGTGGAACCCAAGGCTTTTACATGGGTCCTCCTTTGTGGAAGGCCCCTCCCAGCTGAGGTCCAAGGAACTATGACCATGGAAGACAGTGAGACAGATGTGGCCATGAGCCAGGGAATTCGGGAAGTCTTCGGAAGCTGGGAGGGCAAGGAAGCATCATCTTCCCTTCTTCTCCTGCAGCCCACAGAAAGGAAGTCAGCTCAGCCAACACTGAGACATGAGCCCTGGGAGAACAGCCTTAGTGGACCTCTGGCATCTGAAAGGACATAGAGTAAATCTGTGTTGTTTTAGCCAGAAATTTTCCAGAAATCTATTATAACAACAATAAAGACTTAATCAAGAGACTGGGCAGATGACTCAGTTGGTAGTGCTCGCTGTGCCAACATAAGGCCAGAAGCCATGTAAAAAGGAGTCCGGTGTGGTGACACATGCTTGTGGCCCCATCTCTGGGGAAGCAGAGACAGGCAGATCCCTAGGGCTCCCTGGACAGCCTGCCTACCCTTCATGCCAGTGAGAACACCAATGTTAGAAAATCAAGGTGGGTGCCACCCGAGGAGCCAGACATGATGTTGTCCTCTGTCTACACACACACACACGTATACACATGCACACACAAATGAATCCAACACTACCAAGAGAAATCCTGTTCTGGGGGGGGGGGGCTGCCCTAGCCAAATTCCCTATATACATCCTGATCAAAGGAACAGCAAAGGACTACAGTGGCTTGGAGAACATGGTACTTATACTCAGGAAGTCAGGTCCTGACCCTGTGCCAAATCTATTATTTAGTATCATGACCACAAATGCCTGATGGAGAGCTTGCTGCTGTAGTCCATGGAGTCAGGGAAGATGTATATTTATGGTTCTGTTCTTCAAACAGCCAGAGTTGGTTCACTGGAACAGCATGAAATGTGAGGGGCAGAGAGTTTACCTCATAGTTTACCCTGCTGTGTGTCCCTTAGTCATTCTCCCTCTTTGTGTGAGTGTGTGTGTCTGTGTGTATGTGTGTGTGTGTGAGTGTCTGTGTGTGTGTGCATGTTTGATACAGGGTCTCTCTCTGGCCTGGACATTGCTAACTAGGCTAGGCTGGCTGGCTACTGAGCCCCAAGAATGTACCTGTCTCTGTCTCCCCAGATCTTGGATTATAAGCATGCATCTCCATGACTAGCTTAAAAAATTGTATGTAAAAATGTATACATGTTGGGACACATGGGTGAAATGGCACACATGTGGAGATCAGGGGACAACCTGTGCAAGTCAGTTCTCTCCTTCTACGTCCAAAACTCAAACTCAGATCATCAATCTTGGTGGCAGGTGCCTTTACCTCTAGAGCCATCTCACCAGCCCCATGCCTGGCTTTTTCAGTGAGCTTTGGGATTGAACTCACATCTGTGCGCTTGGAAGCCCTGAGCATCTCCCAGCCTGGTTCTCCTCCTTCTTTACTCCCTGAGCATCTCCCAGCCTGGTTCTCCTCCTTCCCTCCCTGAGCATCTCCCAGCCTGGTTCTCCTCCTTCCCTCCCTGAGCATCTCCCAGCCTGGTTCTCCTCCTTCCCTCCCTGAGCATCTCCCAGCCTGGTTCTCCTCCTTCCCTCCCTGAGCATCTCCCAGCCTGGTTCTCCTCCTTCCCTCCCTGAGCATCTCCCAGCCTGGTTCTCCTCCTTCCCTCCCTGAGCATCTCCCAGCCTGGTTCTCCTCCTTCCCTCCCTGAGCATCTCCCAGCCTGGTTCTCCTCCTTCCCTCCCTGAGCATCTCCCAGCCTGGTTCTCCTCCTTCCCTCCCTGAGCATCTCCCAGCCTGGTTCTCCTCCTTCCCTCCCTGAGCATCTCCCAGCCTGGTTCTCCTCCTTCCCTCCCTGAGCATCTCCCAGCCTGGCTCTCCTCCTTCCCTCCCTGAGCATCTCCCAGCCTGGTTCTCCTCCTTCCCTCCCTGAGCATCTCCCAGCCTGGCTCTCCTCCTTCCCTCCCTGAGCATCTCCCAGCCTGGTTCTCCTCCTTCTTTACTCCCTGAGCATCTCCCAGCCTGGCTCTCCTCCTTCCCTCCCTGAGCATCTCCCAGCCTGGCTCTCCTTGTTCCTCACTGGAGCTGCTGAGAGAAGGAGTCCCCATACTTTCTTGCTGTCAGCATCATTCGTTGTCTTTGCTATTGCAGAGAATGGGTCCCTTTCTTATATTTCTACCAGCATTCAGGTCTCAGCATGTCAAACACGCAGAGCAGTGGTTACACATGTCCAAGCACAGCTGTCTTTGCCGCCCACAACAAAATTGTAACCTTACTTAAAACATTGTGAGAGGGTTTTTTTTTTTGCAATTATTATTTTTTATAACCTGACTGAACATTGTTGTTGTTGTTGTTGTTGTTGTTGACAGCATTGTGTTACAATGTCAAATGGTTGGATACCAGAGGCTGGGGAGTTGACTCAGCACAAATTTGAGGATGTAAATTCATGTCCTGAATCTGGACATAGCAGTACATGTCTGTGACCTCTGCATGAGAAGTGAAGACAGGAAAAGTCTGGGACGCTCCCAAGCCAGCCAGCCTGGCACACGTAACAGTCAGCCACAGAGAAACCTTCTCTCAAACAAGGTGGAAGGCAAGTACTGCCAGCCCAGGGCACCCTCTAAACTCTACACATGTGTCATGGACCATAAATGCTTGCACACATATGCATCATACAAAAAGATTTTTAAAAAGATGTTTGGATGCCTGGAAGCCCTTCCTCCAACACCAAGTACTGTGCAGTATGTTACAGAAAGACATTTCTAGAAGCACTTCAAATCCATCCTCTGCTTAATGAGCTGGTTAGCTAAAGATTCCACCCAAAGCCAGAAATGAGCCTGAGTCTGACCCGACCCGTTGCACTGCTACACTGCCGTGACATAGTTCTGGACTGGCCAGGTGTTAGATTGGAAGTGTTCTCTAATGTCAGGAAACACTCGCAATAACAAGGAATTGGAAGCAATGTAAATGTCCAACAAAGAGGGATGCTTTAAATATATCACAGCTCAGTTAGACTAGAGAGCCTCGAAACTGGCACTGATGACTCGGGTATGTTGGTATAGGCAAGCTTCAAATTTTATACCATCATCATGGTTAGAAAGCACACAGAATTTCTCTCTCTCTCTCTCTCTCTTTCTCTCTCTCTCTCTCTCTCTCTCTCTCTCTCTCTCTCTCTCTCTCTCTCTCATTGTACATGTATACTCAAACAGAGGAGAAGAAGTAAATTAGAGACCCTGCATCGTAACTCAGCACCACTCTGCCTCTATCTGCTGACATATGTCATATTCTGAGCTTTGATGTTTAATTAATCATCAAATGCTCATTTCACACTGACGACTCATAAGGACACACACAAGGGGCTCCGAGGAGAAAAGAAGCCCAGGGTTCTGAGTGACTTTATTAATTCCTTTACTTGGCAGCTGTTTGTTGTGGACGGATCATGAGCTGCGCACTCTTGCAGCCTCTGAAGAAGCAGCAAAGAGCATCACACAACTGCCTCTGCCCCCAGGGTTGACTCCAGAAAGGGAATGCGGGAGAAAAAAGAAACAAGAAAATGGCCAGCCCAGGATTCAGCACCAGTTTCAAAGTCTCTCTCGTCGTCTCCTGGAGTATGACTCTTCCTACCATACAAGTCTCCCAAGGGAATTTTAGCAAACTCCCATTTTACCTCAGCCACCCAGAGCCATGGCCCCTTTAAACACTTGCATTAGTAAGAACTCAGACTCCGTCTTCTCTCCTTTGACCTCTCACTTTTCATTAAACAGATGCCAAGGGCACCAACCTATAGGTCTGTAGGAGAATGTACTAGCCTTCTGTACTTGATAAGTTCAACTTGCAGATTCAAGTTGCTTGTGTCTAGCAATCTAAACGCCTGGCAGCAACTGAGGACAAAATTCCAGGATCACACTGCCCTGTACTTTACAACTTGCGATCAGTGGCACTTGTGCTGCTGTCTGCCGTGAGTCACGTCTTGACCAGGTATCTCCCCATTACAAATGTGACTGAGTAGATGGATGAGCATGGTTTTCAGGAGGCTCCTCAGGACACCACCAGTGGCTTTCCAGAGGTGGTGTGCCCTGAGGCAGGCAGCAGTGGATCCCAAGCTTCCTTATGGGCTCATTGTCTCCCTGCTCCAATGTCAGCAGCCATCTGCCCTTTACTAAGAACATCAAGGTCACCGGGACACAGAGAGATTCCATGAAGGAGGAAGCAGAGAAGTGAAAGGGCCCGTGACAAGGCAGGGTTGACTGAGCCAGAACTCCCTTAGAGAGGCCTCACTCCTTGAGCAGGGATCAAACTATTGGTGTCAGAGATAGGAAAGGGCAAGGCAGGAGCACAGCACTGTGTTTATAAGACGTGCCGTACTTCCCTCCCATCCAGGGTTCCCCTTCTGGGTTCTCAGATACCTGCAGTCTCTGATAAGAATAAATGGGTTCTAAGGAAGTGGCTAAGAGGGGAGTGTTTGCCACACAATCATGAAGACTAGATTTTGGTTCCCCCGCACGCAGGTCAAGGCCCAAGTATCTGTAATGCCAGCATGGGGGCACACTGGGAGGACTTGGTGGCTGACTGATAGAGCCAGAGGGAGCTCCAGGTTTGGTCAGAAAGCTTTTGTCAAAAATAAATAAATAAACAAACAAATAACTAAGTTAGAGAGTGATAGAGAAAGACAATTGACATTGACCTCTGGCCTCTACAATAGGTAAACACATACACACACACACACACACACACACACACACACATTAAATGGAAAAGTTCAGAAATGAGCTATTTATAGTTTAAGTTTTTTTAAAAATCTTTTTGTCTTTTATATTTTTAATTTTTTTATTTATTATTTTTTATGTGTATGAGTGTTCTGTCTGCATGTAGGTTGGTGCACTCGTGTTGTGTAATGCTTCAGAGGTCAGAAGGGGGCGTTGGATTCCCCTAGAACTGGAGTTAAAGATGGTTCTTAGCCACCATGTAGGTGCTGGGAATTGAACCCAGGTCCTCTGCAAGAGCAGTTGGTGCTCTTAACCAATGAGCCATCTCTCCAACCCCCATAGTTTAAGTTTTAAACTGGGTACCACTATGTCTGATGAATTCCCATGCAATCCCACCTTATCCTATCCAGGATCTGAACCATCCCTTGCCCTGTGTATCCATTCTGTCTACACTACCACCCACTCAGCACATACCAGCTGTGTACCAGTCACTTAGCAGCCTTCCAAATCATCAGATCAACCAGTGCTGTGCTATAATGCTTTGTACCAGTCCCCTCATCTTACCTGTGTACCCCAAAGCTCCAGAGTAGCATGAAACCAATAGAGACACTCCAAAGCAACGCAAGAAAGAGCTTTCTTTAGGAGAAATTGTGCAAGTGCTTGTCTTAATATGGAAAGAAAACATTCTCTGCTAAAATTGCAGACTCATGCTAAGATGCATGCTAAGACTTATGCTAAGACTCATGGTAAGCTGTTACTAATGTTTTCCAGTGCCCAATTTTTTTCTTTTTCCATTTTTTTCATGTGTATGAGAATGTATGAGTTTTTCCTATGTGTATGTATGCATGTTTTTACATGTGCGTGTGCACACATGTGTATGTGTGTATATGGAGGCCCACTATTGATATTAAGAATATTCTTTGTTCCTTGCGGAAACCTTCACTGCAGACACATCTGACAAAGCATTAATCTCCAGAGTATACAAGCTACTCAAAAAACAAAGAAGAAAGAAAACAAATGAAACACTCAAAAGATGGAGCAAAGATCTGAATAGCGACCTTCACAGCAGAGGAATTAGAGATGGCTGAAGAACATCTTAAGAAGTGTTCAGCATCTCTGACAATTAGGGAATGCAAATTTTAAAACCACTTTGAGATATCACTTACTCCACTTAAGACTGGCTAGGATCAAGAACACAAAGATACCAAGTGCTGGAGAAGTTGTAGAAATAAGGGAACACTCATCCATTGCTGGTGGGAAGTAAACTTTACAGCCACTATGGAAATCAGTGTGGAGAAACCCTTTAGACGACTCAAAATGCGCCTTCCATTTGACCCAGTCATAACCACTCCTGGGTATATACCCACAAGACACCTCCTACCACAAAGATACAGCCACAGCTATATTTATGGCCGCTCTGTTCACAATAGCAAAAAAAAAGCTGGAACAGCCCAGGTGCCCCTCAAATGACGCGTGGATAGAGAAAAATTGTGGTACATGTATACCATGGAGTTCTATGATCGGTATAGGTACAGAGTGAGACAACGTCATGAACTTGCAGGTAAATGATGGAGCTGGAAGACATTATTTTTAAGTGAAGTAAACACCGTCCCAGAAAAACAAAACGACAAATGGTGTTCCCTCATATGTGGATGCTAGTTACCAATAACCAGATATAAACATTTCTCATGGCGAGGGATGATCGTAAAAAGGAACAACAACAGAAAACTGCATCAGAAAAATGGACCGAAATGGTGATTGGGAAGGGGGGAGGGGTGGGTGAGGGAAACTGGTGTATATTCGATTATGCTATATATTTAATTGACCTGAGTTCAACAAGTGCCCAGTTTGCCTAGACACTGTCTACCAGGATACATGGTGTTTTAGGACTTAGTAAAAAGTAAATATTGTGTATATTACACACACATTGGTTTACAGACTCTGCTAAAAACGGTAAATGCAATCCGCGTAAATGGAGCTATTAATTCACCGTTGTGAAACAACACCTATTTATAGTGGGTCCTGATGAACACTTTAATTTCTAGTGCCACAAAGGTTTTGATATGAGAGACTTTCTGCCTCCCCCAGACAAGATAAATATGCCGATGATGGGGTTGCTCTCCAACTGGAAATTGGAGACAACTATTAGAGGTAATTCTTATAAAAACTGGTAAAAACTGCCTTTGTTATTGACTAATAGACATAGAACTGTGAAAAATTTTATTCTCTGTTCAGAACCAAAATATAACACTAAAGTCCTAAACTCTGCGCTTAAGCAAAATATATAAATACAGGCGGCTCTGACATCAATAATGGATTATTCCACCAGGGAGATGTTGGCCAGGGGTTCTAAGGTCCCACAAAGGTAAGGCTCCTTGCCTCTACACTGGGATACCTGCAAGAAGAAGCGAGAGGGGCAATTAAGGGCCCCCTGCTGCTGAGGACCTGATGTTAACATGGAAAAGATGCATTGAGATCACACATGCAAGTGTACAGATGGCCCCTGGACTACCAGAGAGTGTTACCAAGGGGCCACTACTAAAACCAACAAAGCAAATATACGGGTTCCTTGAGTCAAGCAAGACTCCCCGTCAGACCAGCTACACCCTCACCTGCCTGGAATAATGTGCAGCAGAGAGGCAGCCATATGCCTGTATATCCCAAAGCTAATTGGGTATTGGCTCTCTCTTGGGGTAATAACCCATGGCTGATGCACAAGCTTACATTTCTCTACAGGTTAGGAGATCATAAGCCACAGTAAGACCCCGTTATATTTAAACAGGAAAAAAAAATGTATTCGTGGCTAACATATCATCCAAACCTATATGTCTATACCAAAGTAACCTACCCATTAACTAATAATGCTGCTTAAATACCTATATATTAGTGCTCTTGTGTCCTTAGTAGGCTCGAAAGGTTATTCCTGGACAGACTGTCACCCATGAAAGGAAACAGCCAGATTGACCAGAATCCAAGAAAACAGCACCAGAGAGAGTGGATTGTTTTGCTTCTCATCCATCTTTGTCCCTTTACTAAGCCCAAGGGATAATCTGCGGGAGAGGGGGCGTGGTAGGATGAAAGGGCTGCGATTGGGATGAAGGGTGAAACTACAAGCATGTAGTCTGGACTCTTGATTCAACCTGATTGACCATACAACCCCTCACCCCCCGCTCGGAAGGTGGGGGCTGTGGGTGTTTTGGCGGCCACAACAGCCTGCAAAATTGGTTTTACATGAAGGATGCTTAGTGCATACATACATTGGATTATCAGGCTTATGAGCTTAAAAATGGAAAAACAAACTGAGAGAGATATGCAGAACAGTCATGGCAGAATGCCATGATCATCGGTTGGGGGGTGGGGGGATGGAGGATGGAGGAAGGAAGCAGGCGGAACGATATCGACTGCGAACTCGAAATTGGAGATGATGTATGAACATGGCGAAGCAAAGCATCAATATTAGTAATAGATGAAAGAAGTTATTCTTAATGGTTATATTCTTACCTATACTGAGACAGGGTCTCTCACAAAACCAGGACCTAAGACTTGACATTATACTTAACTAGTGGCATGCTTCATGACATCTGTGTCCACATGAATAGCGCTACCTGGAGCTTATGCTTAATGATATTCTGGGATCAAAATGTCAAGTCTTCACATTATGCGGTGCAAGTGAGTTTAGCCATAGTCACATCCTGCTCTCTCTAGTTCTCCTGTGTTCAATTTATAAATTAAACTTTACAAAGATATGTGTGGGTAGGAAAAGGCAGAGCATATAGAGTTTAGAACAACCTATGATTGCAGGCATCCAGAGGGGTTACAGGACATGTCCCCCACTGTTACAAGAGACTACTGTGAGTGTCTGAGCAACTCAGTTCCAGAAAGATAATAACACTATTTTGAATTCTGTGGCAGTTCCCTGGTGGGAAATTTTTGTTCATCATACATAATTATAAAAACCTACTTTCCAAACCAGGCATAGTAGCTCAAGTCTGTAATTCTAGCAATTCAGGAGGCTGAGGCTGGAGGATTGCCATGAGTTCAAAATTAGCCTGGGCTGGGCTACATAGCCAGGTCTGGCCATGAGGCTATCAGAAAAGAAGCTCTCTCTCTCTCTCTCTCTCTCTCTCTATATTATAATATAGTAGTATATAAGTTATATCAGTAGTTATTTCATAGTGCTGGTAAGTTGCGGTCTTAGTCGTGATAAAGTAGATGCCCCGGCTGCAGGAAATATTGCAGACCTGGGATCAGTTTCCGTCCAGACAACCACGAAAGATAAGGGCGAAGTGTAGCAATTGTATTCCAGAGCCTAGGGAGGCAGGGAAAGCTGCAAGGATCGGTCTGGGGCATTTGCCTGTCAGGCCAGTCTAAGCTGTACTTGAGTGAGCTGCCAGTGGTTCAGTATGAGAGACACTGTCGTTCAACAAGTAGTAAATAGGTGAAGGAGCAATTGAGGAGTGACACTGTTTACCATGAGGGCGTGGGAGATTGGCTCAGTGGACCCTAGAGAGTGCTCCGGCTACGATCAAGTTGGCTGAAGACTCGAAGTAAATCGCCCAGCGACGCCAGGTGATAGGAGTTCTTGAGGGCTGGAGGGCGTTACACTAATGCGGGCTGTAACGTCGCAATGGACCGGGGGAAAGGGCAGAGAGAGGCAGGAGCTGACCAGCCATCCAGCCCAGCCAAAATGCCAAGTATCAGGTTTAGTGACAGACCCCGACACAAGGGCATGAGGTACAGACAGATGTAGAATGACACTTGATGTCCTCTGGTATTCACAGCTACATGTATTGGAATGAGCAAAACATAGCAACATGCGCACAAACACACATATGTGAACACTCGATACCACACATCACAGGCACAATGGCACACACCACACAGCACACCACACAGCGAGCAGCACACACCACACACAAACACAAATGAAAAATGAAAAACGCGAAAAAGCAAGTTAGCTGAAAGCAAAATTTCCACAGGCTATAATATTTAACACTTTTTTTTTTTTTTTTTTGGTGTTTTCGAGACAGGGTCTCCCTGTAGCCCCAGCTGGCCTGGAACTCACTCTGTAGACCAGGCTGGCCTTGAACTCACAGAGATCCACCTGCCTCTGCCTCCCAAGTGCTAGGATTAAAGGCCTGTGCCACCACGCCCGGCGTTACTTAACACTTTTTACAGTCTGTGAAACCAAAGTTCAAGTCGAAGAGGTTGCATGTAACCACCTTGTATGAGAACCGGCATGAATGCAAGTATGTCAGGCCCCAGGCATAAGACATGACCTCCTCCATAAGCTGCTAACACTTTATTCAGAAGTAGAAAAATAAACAGAAGGTGAAAACAATTGTTATGGAAAAAAGTCTCGTAGAAAATAAAAGCACCCCACCCGCATGGGACAGGAAACTCACCGGAATCAGACAAGGATTTCTCCTTTTCTTCTTGTGTGAACAGATTAAACTAATAGATTATGAGCATTATTCTTAAGCAATGTATATCAGGGTTGATGGGAGCCTGTTCTTGAAAGATAAGCTGCATATCAGCTCTGAGGGAAAATGAATTAAAATGCAAATCTCAGCATGTCCCCCACTGTGAGGCTACCTTTAATAGATATGTCTCCACGAATATATCACAGACCAAACTGTCATTGTGCATCCCAAGTAGATCCAACCAAGCTCCTGTGGCATTTCACCAAGGGTCAAGTTTGTAATTGGATTTTCTCATGGGTGGGGTGTGTAATTGACCTTACCCTTGACCCTTGCTCCATAAGGAAAGCGTACTTACACTGGACCCTCGGGTTCCCCTCCACCACCCCATTTTGAAGGGGCAGATTGGTTGAGGACCAAAGGCTCCACTCCCTATACAACATAAGGCACCCCTACATTCTCTGCTTCTTAGTCTCAAGGGGAGGGGCACTCACACTGAAGCCCCAAGACCATACCTGGCAGCTGACAGGCCTCTTCAGGCAGAGCAGTAGAAAGAAAGGGAAGCTTTCAACAAGCTCTGATTTCAGCCATCTTGAAATCCCTTTCTCATCATGATCAAAAGACTCAGTACTGCCCCAGTTAGAGAAGACAGGTCTTCAAAAGTTTGTCAGATTCCCAACAGCTACACGTAAACCACAGCCGACAAAATGCCAGCCCTCTGGGAGAGCAGGGGAGGCAGCAAGGACGGCAGCAGCTAGCACATCATACTAAGACAGGGCCGGACGGGGTTGCAGAGACGGCTTAGACATGGTAAAGCATTTTTCTGTGCAAGTGTGACGAACTCAGTTTGGATCCTCAAACTCAATTCCCCATGTAAGAATTGGAAGAGGTAATGCTGTCTGTAACCTGGATCTCCTGCAATGAGACAGGTGTGGAGACAGGGGAGTACCCAGAAGCTAGTAGGCCAGCTAGTCTGGCTTATACAGAGGGGATGAAACCGTCTCAAACAAGGCGGAAGGCAGGGAAGAACTAACACCTGAGTTTGTCTTCTGAGCTCCACACATGTGCCATGACATATGTATACACACATACACACAAACACACACACACACACACACACACACACACACAAGCCAAAGGTAAAAACACAACAGTCAGAGGAGGGACATGGGAGAGGGCTGAGGGCTGAAGCTGGTAGAAACAGTCTGTGAGGGAGCCAATGTGCGCTGGGCCTTGAGGAATAGATAATCTGTATTAACTAGAATACAGAGCATTATAATGTACCTATCAATTGTTTTGAAATTACTTGAAATATGTTTGAGGAATTTGGAAAGGGAATGAAGATTAAGCAAATACCCAGAACCAACCAGAGTACAGATAGCCAGGCTGAACTGTCGGGGCCTGTGTTTTAACAGCCTTTGTCGGGTTAGTAACAATGTGATGGTTAATGTTCATTGTCAATTTAACAGGATCTAGAATCAGCTGGAAGGGCCCTCCAGCAGGCCTGTGCAGGACTGTGTAGACTAGGTGGGAAATTGTAGATGACTTCATTTCATAATCCCTGTGAGGGGTTATGTAGACTAGGTTAATACAGGTAGGAAACTGTGGGTGACTTCATTTCATAATCCCTGTGAGGGGTTATATAGACTAGGTTAATACAGGTAGGAAACTGTGGGTGACTTCATTTCATAATCCCTGTGAGGAGTTATGTAGACTAGGTTAATACAGGTAGGAAAGTGTGGGTGACTTCATTTCATAATCCCTGTGAGGGACTATGCAGACTAGGTTAATACAGGTAGGAAACTGTGGGTGACTTCATTTCATAATCCCTGTGAGGGGTTATGTAGACTAGGTTAATACAGGTAGGAAACTGTGGGTGACTTCATTTCATAATCCCTGTGAGGGGTTATGTAGACTAGGGTAGCCTCTGGGCACACTTGTGAGGGGTTATGTAGACTGGGGTAGCCTCTGAGCATACTTGTGAGGGGTTATGTAGACTGGGGTAGCCTCTGAGCATACTTGTGAGGGGTTATGTAGACTGGGGTAGCCTCTGAGCATACTTGTGAGGGGTTATGTAGACTGGGGTAGCCTCTGAGCATACTTGTGAGGGGTTATGTAGACTGGGGTAGCCTCTGAGCATACTTGTGAGGGGTTATGTAGACTAGATTAATACAGTTAGGAAAACTGTGGATGACTTCATTTCATGGGCTGGTATCCTTGAGTGAATAAGAAGGAGGCCGTCACCAGCATTTGCCTCCTTCTGCGTCCTGGCTGCAGAGCCAAGGTGCCCAGCCACCTGGGGGCCTCTTGTGTAGGCTTTGGGTTAAGTGTTTGAGTTAGGTCCCTGGCATTTGGATTCTGAATATGAAAAAAGTGTTCGGAATCCACATGTTCAGCAGGATTGAAAGGGCAGGAAGTGGGGGCAGCTTGGCCAGGTTGGTGTCAGGTTTCAAAGTCAGCTACTTTACCTGAATTGTCAGCTAAGAGGGTTTCTACTTTGAGTCACTGAAATGGTAACAATGAAAGGAGAAAAGCGAAAAGAGAAAGGAATGATGTGAGGAGGTATTAGGCGGAAGTGTGGGAGTAGGAGGAGGGGTGTAGGAGGAGAGGAGGGATGTGGAAAAAGGAGGAGGAGGAGAAAGACAAGTCGTTGAGGGATGAATATTAGGACTATACTATCACCACTGGGACAGGAAGAGGAGAGGGCACTGAGAACAGCAGCTGTCTGCAGAGACTGCTCCCCCCCCCCACCCCACCCCCATGTGAGAAGCACACACAAGCTTCTTCCCAGAAGAAACACTCTCCCGTCAAATCAAGCTGCTGCTAAGTACATTCTGGTAGTCCCAGTGCCCGAGTTGGCCTCACTTTTTTTCATACGCTGATCCCGGCCTCTCCCTCTCTACCAGCACCTAAACCCTCTCGCTTACCTTCCACAAGTAAGTGACCAGCTGAGAGTTTTCTTTTTCTTTTTCTTTTTCTTTTTTATTTTATTTATTTATTTTATGTGTATGAATGTATTGTCTGCATGTAGGTTTGTGCACCCGTGTGGTGCAATGCCGCGGAGGTCAGAAGATGGTCTCGGATTCCCCTGGAACTGGATTTCTCCTGCAATTGGAGTTACAGACGGTTCTCAGCCGCCATGTGGGTGCTGGGGATCGAACCCAGGTCCTCTGCAAGAGAAGTCGGCGCTCTCAACCACTAGGCTTCTTAAATAATCCCTTGTTACCACTGAGCCTTGGAGCCAAGCCAAATGAAGGGGAGTGTTTCCGCCTTGACCCATTTCATTCCCACATGTGTGGTGTGCATTCATAAGTTAGTGTGCACGGTCATCAGACTGGTTTGGTGCTGATGCCTGGTGTTTAGGGAGACTTCTGGGCAGCAGTGTCAAGATCTAACACGATGGGGCTGGAGAGATGGCCTAGCAGTTAAGAGCGCCCGCCGACCGCTCTTGCAGAGGACCGGGGTTCAATCCCCAGCACCCACATGGCGGCTGAGACCCGTCTGAAACTCCAATTCCAGGAGAACTCCAGTTCCAGGGGAATCCGACACCCTCTTCTGACCTCTGCGGCATTGCATGACATGGGTGCACAAACCTACATGCAGACAGTACATTCCTACACATAAAAAATAAATAAAAATTAAAAAAAGAACTAATACAATGAAAGGAATGTCCACCAGGGGGCAGACTTGCTATCTCTATGCTCTTTGAAGAGCTGGGAAGGGTGAGACTTGTGCCATCAGCTACTTCCTGAGCTCTGTTCCCTTTTAGGATTTTAATGTGTTTGGCAGTGATGAGCCCTGTAAATTATGCCACAGGCGTACTAGGACTATGCTGTACAGCGGTTTTGGTGTCTATAAAGGTATTTGGAAAGATCTATATTTTCAGCCCTAAATAAGTAACTATAAAAACAAACAATGGTGAGCTGTTATTTGAGTGGCTTTTCCACATGGAGCCCACCTATTCATCATCATCACTGTGTTCTTCTTTAGGATAAGGCTGTCAGGCAAAACAAGTGGTGCACGCCTATAATCCCAGCATTTAGGAAGCTGAGGCGAGAGGACTCCTGTGATTTCAAGATCAGCTAGTGCCAGGCCAAACAGGACTACAGAGTAAGAGGATGGAAGGGAGGGAGAAAGAGAGGGAGGAAATTATTATGACATTGTTGTCCCAACTGAGAAGTTGAGGAAACACGGCTGAGACATCTTAATGTTTTTAACTGAAATCGTCCAGCTAATCTATGCAGGGCAAGAGTCTAGGTGTAAGTCAACAGTCTAGAATCCAAGTTTCCAAAGACAACAAAAACATATCCACAATCATTTATTAAAGATACACAGGAGTAATGATAAGCCACCTCATATTTAGACTTATTTGGCAGGAGGCATATTTTCTTCTCCAACCTTTACTTAAGATCTTGTAATAAATATGGAACTTTTTAAAAAATTCCATAATATGACACGGTATTTAGCATGACAGGGAAGTAAGCATTTCCAATGCATGGTCGTCCTTCTTGTGAGAAGTGCTGCCAAGAAAGTTTATATCCAATTAGAACATTTTAATATGAAAATGCAAAATAAGGACTTTGTGGAAAATGTCACTCTTACCTGGCGTAGAAACTTTAGAAATGTAACACTCCTCCAGAAAGAAATAATATGCAGAGACTAATCTCAGGCACCTGGAGAGATAATCCTTAGAACTCTAACTTCATCTATAATTATTTACAATATGAGCAAGCTTATGGTATGAGAAAAGTAATCTAGGCATCAGCATTAAATATAATTTGCAGATATATAAGTATATGCCTGGCTTGGAAAACACAGACATAATCTCACAATAAATAATTTCATCTGGATTCTGAAGTCCTTGGATAATGAAGAGTCACAGAATAGAAAACACAATAAGAAGATGACATCTGACAGGAACTGTCCCTCTCACTGTGCCCCTAAACTGGCACTTTTCTAATTGTTCCCCTTGTGTTTAAGGCTTAGGCAAAAATATTCCCACAGGCGCACCTCAGAGCCCCTCCATGCTGCCGACTTAGGTTAAAATGTCACCTCAGCCTAGCATTATTACCTATCAGTGGTTTTGAAAATGGCTTAAAAATATGTTTAAAGAAATATATTCTCCTGGGCTAGGGAGATAACTCCGTCAGTAAGGTGCTCGCTGGGCCAGTGTGACAGGCTGAATTTGGATAGCCAGAACCATATCAAAAGCCTGATGTGGTGTAGGAGCAGAGAGATGGCTTAGCAGGAAAAGGCGCATGGTACCAAATGGGATGAGTCCGGTGACCCACACAGTAAAGGACAGAATGGACTCCCACAGATTCTCCACTCATCTCCACATGCAGGACGTTGCATGCCCACACCGTCCCCTCACTAAAAATCATAATTTTTAAAGTAAACAGTTAGGGAGGAAGAGACAGAAGGGTGCTTGGAACTTCCTGGCCACCCACTCTGCTCAGGTTCAGTGCAAGACTCTGTCTCATAAACTAAGGTGGGTAATGATTGAAGAAGACATCAGGCTTCAACCTTGGCCTCCACATGCACATACACATATGTGTACACGTTCCCAGAGCACATACTCACATAGATACTGTGGTGGTTTACATGAGTGTCCCCCATAGGCTCTAGGTATTCAGACGTTTGTCTCCAGTTGGTGGCACTGTTTTTGGAGGTCTTGGGGTGTGTGGCTGTGCTGGAGGAAGTGTGTCACTGAGGGCAGGCTTAGTGAGTTTTAATAAGCCTCGTGGTCTACAGTTGCTCTCTCTTGGCTTCCTGTGCTCTTTTCGAGATGTGACCCTCGGCTTGCTGCTCCAGTCTCCAGCTGCCACGCCTCCCGCCACAATGGACTCTAATTCCCTGGAACCGTCAATCGTAAGCTCAAATAAACTCTTCCTTTTATAAGTTCCTTGGTCATAGTGCTTTATCACAGCAACAGAAAAGTGACTAATACACATACACACATACACACAAAATATGTTCTAATGAACAACTTGGTAAGAAGAAATAATAGCCAATAAAGTCTCTCCCAAAGAAAGTTCATAGGGTCTACACTGCAAGATGCTTGAAAGCCAAGTAGGCAGGATGAGTGTATGATGCAGCTCAGAGCTAGGACACAGTGGATTTCTCAAGCTTAGAGACCAACCGACATTGGAAGCAGAACACAAATTAACATAAAATCAGCTATGAAATGGAGAATCAGTGATGTGTGTGATCTGTTGAGTCCTGGAATGTTTTGACTGTTGAAATATTTAGTATAATACTTCAACCACACGAACTTGCCCACTGCTCGTGCTAAAGCAGGATTCCTTTATGGAGAATAAAATGAATGAGTGAAATGTGTTTTATCGTGCTCCCAACACTACTTGCTGCTTAGTTTAGAAGTTTTTTTTACATACGTACATATATGTTGATATGTGCATCTATATGTATGGATGCAGATATTGTACACGTGTATCGAGACCAGAAGTCAATGTCAAATCAATTGCTCTGCATCTTATTTTTTGAAACTAAGTCTCCTATTTAACCCAGAACTCACCAATTTGCCTAGGCTGGCCACTCAGTCACCACCACCCCAACACTGAGATTACAGGTCATGCTGTTGGGCTGCTTTTGTTATTGTTTACATGAGTTCTGGAGATATGAACTGAGGCCTACATGCTTGCACAGCAATCACTTTACTGACTCCAGAGTCTAGTTTAGAATTTTTCTTAAAATGACGAAAGAAAGAAAGAAAGAAAGAAAGAAAGAAAGAAAGAAAGAAAGAAAGAAAGAAAGAAAGAAAGAGAAAAGAAAAGAAAAGAAAAGGATCAGGGATCTCCCAAGACCACCCGAAGCACAGCTCTCTTCACAATAGCAAGGAGCTGGAACCAACCCAAGGGCCCCTCAACTAATGAGTGGATAGAGAAAATGTGGTACATCTATACAATGGAGTTCTATGCAGTGGTAAAGAAAGATGACATCATGAGTTTTGTAGGTAAATGTCTGGAGCTAGAAGATAGCATGCTGAGTGAAGTAACACAGTCCCAGAAAAACAAACGACAAATGGTATCCCTCATCTGTGGATGCTAGCACCAATTACCTAATTGTATGGCAAACTGAGCAATGTCAATGTGATCTGAAAACAACTGTGCTCTTATATTGTGAATCCCTTAAAATATAATAATAAAAATACATAAAAAGAAAGAAAGAAAGAAAGAAAGAAAGAAAGAAAGAAAGAAAGAAAGAAAGAAAGAAAGAAAGAAAGAAGTAGAAAAAGAGAGAAAAGAAGAAGGAAGGGCTGTCTTGATACCACACTGCCTTCAGGGATGGTCTTACACCACCTTCCCTTACCCAAAATAATTTACAGAACATTCAACTAGTCTTTGAGCCAAGAATGGTCCCTCTGCGTATTCCCATGCCCCACATCTTCTGCCCATCCCCTGGGCAGGAGACCTTGCACTGCAGAGATCACCCACAGGCATCCTTCTCTTCAGGTCCTGGTCCAGTGGTAACTGGTAACACATCTTCTCAAGAACTGACTATATCTAGCCAGAACTACTGTCCTAGCACAAAAGCACATCAGGCAGCCATTCTTCTGCATGCGTGCCTACCAGCAGGTGTCCCTCACCCTTCATGTCACTGGATGAAGGGTGAGGAAAGTCCTCACGAAACCTCCAATGGGTCAGCATCCCACTGGAAAGAATCCATATTCTCCTGCTCTTAATCCTCTTCTGGGAGCAGATGGCCACGGCAACTTGAAATAAAGATGAACCAATCACTGGAACACGAATGCAAGAACACAGCTGAGACCTGCAGCCTGAACTATGTGTTCTATTCTTCGGCAATCTCAATTGTCTGATTCTCAAACTTCTATCAAAGGGGTTTTCATTTGTGTAATGGTTTTTGCACTAATGCTGCTGAACAGCTCATAGCTAAAATGTCACTCAGACTTTCACAGAGGAGCACTGGTAGGGAGCACAGGTAGCGAAGGACGGGGATCTCATCCCAGCTGAGAGATCTGAAAGCTTACTTGGCCAGAAAGCACATACTCTGCAGCCTCTTTTGGTTCATCCTATTTGAAGTTTGTTCCTAATGATTAGGTCTTGACCAGGGGACTCACAGAAGAAAATATCTGTGGGTAATATCAACACAAAGCAAAGTGATTTTGATCATGAATGAGAGAAGTCAGAAGCTTGGTTTTGCCAAAGCCAGGTGGGCACAGAGGACAGCAGTGTTTTTCCAACACCATGAAAACAATGGGCTCCAGCTCTTTCGAAGATGATCTTCAGCATAAATGATGTTAGACATTGGTCATTTGAAGGTCACCACAAAGAACAGATGACAAGCCCTTCCTTTCCGAGCATTGTTTGAATATGTATGTTCTGTCTTAGACATTGACATCTACAAGGGTTTCTCTGTAGCGCCTAATCTCTCTTCAACTCATGTGAGATGCTTCATTAGGTAGCTGCCCCAGTCAACAGGGTAGACAGGGGGCAAGATGGTTGATTGACAGAACTATGACTCCTTCGTTCATTTTGTATTATTATTATTATTAAAAATACTGAAGTCCAGGTAATATATAGAGTCTTATTTGGCTGATGATTCTGGAAGCTGAAGAGTCCAAGAGATGGAGCCACCATCTGTCCAACATTTGGCAGTGGCCTCAGATTGTAAGATAAAACAAGAGTGCAGCTCAGCTTTCCTCCCTTCTTATAAAACCATTAATAACATCCTGGGCGACCTAGACTCACACAGGGCAGCCAATCTTCCTCACCTCACAATGACACCATCTCCGAACACTATTGACATGTGAATTTGGGGAAGTTTCCAATGCATGAATTTTTCAGGAACACAACAAACTATGTCACATTTATTTAATAATTACTCATCACCTAAACGAATAGAAAAGCCACAGAATAAAGCCAAAGTTATGTAGCTCATCAAGATTATATCCCAGTTGTGAATAGGAATGAATGAAATACAGATAAACAAGGGGTAAATGTCCCAGTCATGATGACATAGGGTCATGTGGGAAGAGTGATCTCTTATAGACTTAGTAGTCAGAAGAAGATTCTCTGTAGAAATGATAGAAGTTTTATGGAATGATGGTCAGGTCAGGGGTGAAGAAGGGACTCACCAGTTAAGAGCAAGTACTACTCTTAACCTGAGTTCGGTTTCCAGTAATCACACTGAGTATATCAGAGTCACCCGTAACTCTAGCTCCAAGGGATCTCATGCCCTCTCCTGTCCTCCACATGCAGCTTCTTCACTCATGTGCACATAGCCCCACACATATGGACACAAACATAATTTAAATGAAAATAAATCTTGAAGAATATCGCGGCAAGGATCTCTGGGATGTACCAGCAAGTACAAAGACCCATGAGGAGGAGCCAGGTTGACTTAGAAACAAGGACCAGAGTGGTGGGAGGAAAGGTTACAGAAGCAACAAGAACCAAGTCATGGAGGTCTTGCAGTGAAGATGAAGACTTTGGCTTCTGTTCTCTTGGTGTAAAACAATTGGGATGAGACATGATTTGACAAATGTTTTTAAAGCACTATCCTGGCTGCATGTGAGGCCAATGAGCAGCAGCAACAGGACTGTGAAACGCTGCAATAATGTGCAAGGATGATGATATTTGTCCTAACACAGTGATCCTGAAGGAGATGGAACGTGAGCAAGGAAGAGCTTCAAGGACTTGCTAAGGAAAAGACGTGGTAGATGGAAGCTGGCTGAGCAGAGAGCTTAACTCCTTACCTTTGGGCAAGACGAATCTCAAGGGCATTGTACTGCCCTGTGGTGGGGGAGGGCTTCGGCAAAACACACATTCCATGACTAAACATCAGGAACCGCTGCCCACAGTTGTTACAGCTCTTCATGATCGACAAGAGAAAAGACCAGCACAAATGTAAAGTGATATTGATTCAGTACTTAATATCCTTTTCTTGGCACTCTGAAGGAGCAATTTTACTTTCTATAGCCACACCACATCAGGCTTCTATTTGTCTTATTGGTTTCCGTGGGGACCAATCACGTCCCTGCCAGAATGATAAGAAAACAGAGGACAGAGCCTTAACAAGAGAGCTCTTGAGAGCTGCTGGAAATCGAGGTGAAGAGCCATTCATTATGTATCGTTCTTGATACGAACATGCATTTTATCATTGGTAGGGGATCTGGAAGTGCAAAGAGTGACAGAGGGGAAGACAGCCTGTGTTCACTTGACAGCTGTTTACTGGGTACCCAACATGAGGCAGACATCGTGCTGGCTGCAGGAATGGAATGCCCTCTCCTCATGCACTGGCAGTTCTCTGTTGGACCCACTCTTCAAAGGATCCCCAGAATCAAGGTAAAATCATGAGTATAATGTAACACTTTGGATGTGAAATGTTCTCAAAGGCCACATGGTAAAATTTGATCAGCAACTTCACTGTGCCAATGGAAGGTATTGGAAACTTTGGCAAGTGGAGCCAAGTTGGACAAAGAAGGTCATTGAAGGCATTCTGTTGAAGGATATATTCTCTCTCTCTATCTCCCTCTCTCCCTCTCTCCCTCTCTCCCTCTCTCCCTCTCTCCCTCTCTCTCCTTCCTAGCTACCATGAGGTGAGCAGCTTTTGCTCTGCCCCACATTCTTCTACATAATGCTCCTCCTTAACACAGACTCGAAGTAACAAGACCAGGCACCTGTGGTTTAAAACCTTCAGGAAGAATAAATCTGTTCTCCATTTAAGATGTTTATCTCAGTTATTTTGACACTGCAACAGAAAGTTAACACAACTGGGATTGATATTGTGACTGTATCTGACAATGCGGCTCAGAAGAAAGCTGGAAAAAATTGGAGATACAAGCTAGAGAAAGTCTAAAAAGCTTGATGCCATGACCACTGGGTATCATTGTGGGGATACTAGAAGAACAGAATATGGATAAGTTTATAGGCAGGTACAGCAAACTTCAAGGGTGTCCATAAGAGGATGAAGACATTGCTGGGAATTAGCCTAGATGCCTCTTTTGTCACCTTCTGACAAAGAACTAGTCTACATTTTCTATTCCTTGAGGCTTCATGTAAGGCTCTATTGAAAAGTGACAGACTGATTTATCTGACACATGAGGTTTTAAAACAGCACGCTGTTTGGGTTTTAGAAAGGGTATGAGTAACTGGTTTTGGTCAGATTTATAGTGAGAATCAAGAGCAAAAAGAAGAGAAGAAAGTTTCTGAAAACTTGCATTTTACCCAGTGTTTTATATAATATGGAGAATGAATAATAACCCTACTTTGGGTTTTGAATGAGTTAGTTTATTAAGTATACAGCAAACCAAAGCAAAAGAATAAATAGCAGGAAATAGATGAATAGATGATAGGTAGGGAGATAGATTAGATTAGACAGATGAAAGAGAGAGGAAGGAAGGAAGAGAAAGAAAGAAAGAAAGAAAGAAAGAAAGAAAGAAAGAAAGAAAGAAAGAAAGAAAGAAAGAAAGAAAAATCAAATCAGGTGCTCAGAACATCTAACAGAATATGACTGGGGCCGTTGAGGCCATCAGTTGGAATGGCCTGTTGGAAAACTTAGTTAAGATGGGTAGCATTCCTAAGTCAATGGTACCTCCTTGGCTACACCCATGGGGTGGAGTGTAGTGACAAAAAGATTTAGGATTTGGCCCTGAGAATTGAGTCATGATGGATATTTAAGCAGACATGGAATAAAATCTCTCTCTGCATTTGAACCTCAACATGCATCCACATGGAGTGCTTTCCTGTGCATATTTTCCACATGGGTCATCCCAGGATTTAGTGGGCCCCACCACAAATCTTGGCAGCATCCCCACAATGACCAGTTGATATGACTGGGACCATTGAGGCCATAAGTTGAGGCCATCAGTTGAGGCCATCAGTTGGAATGGCCAGTTGATATGACTGGGGACATTGAGGTCATCAGTTGATATGACTGGGGCCGTTGAGCCCATCGTCAGCTGGAATGGCCAGTTGATATGACTGGGGACATTGAGGTCATCAGTTGATATGACTGGGGCCGTTGAGGCCATCATCAGCTGGAATGGCCAGTTGGTATGACTGGGGACATTGAGGTCATCAATTGATATGACTGGGGCCGTTGAGGCCATCATCAGCTGGAATGGCCAGTTGATTCTTCTCATGGCTGAGCATCCCATGGCTGAACTTCCAGTTTCTCTTGCCCACTCCAAGCATTGTTATATCATGAGATAAACAACAGTAACCTTTGAAGGGACTGGTTTATCTTCTAGTGCTTCTCAAGGGCTGCTTTGCTGTCCTATCCTCCCCGTCACAGAACTATGGGTGTGGGGGCAGTCTAGCTCCACTCAAGGGGCCTGGGAGAACACTTTGAAACAAACACCTTTGGGTCCGAAATGGGGGAATGACCAAACCTGCTTCCAGAACTAGCTTTCCAGCAAGGTCAAACAGCACATGACAGTTTAACAGATAAGAGTTTATCTTGATAATGTATGTAACACCCAGAAAAAGAATGAGGTTAAAGTCATGGATAAAAAGATTCAGTTGTTAAAGAAATCTGATCATTAAAAACCAGCCAATACATTGAACTGAGACAGCAGGATAAATTCCTTTGAGGGCCTCTGAAAATTCAACAGTCCCAACCATCACAGGCTCAAAGAATCTGCTTTGAGAAGAGAGATCCAGGGCTACCTAGAAAATGTCTTAGGATTCGTTTCCCTGTGTTCAGTCATGGAGGTCCCCAGAGGCTCGGGAGATGGAGCAAGCCCTGACAGTGCCATTCATGCTGACAGGAACCTTGGCATCATCCTTGTAGAGCTGGTGTGGTAGGCATGCAACATGCAGCAGTTACAAGGTCACAAAGCTTTGCACCCAGTTTTCTTTCTTTTTTTTTTTTTTCTGTAATGTGTATGAATGTACTGTCTGCATGCAAGTGTGTGCACCCGTGTCGTGCAGTGCCGCGGAGGTCAGAAGAGGGTGTTGGATTCCCCTGGAACTGGAGTTCTCCTGGAATTGGAGTTTCAGACGGCTCTCGGCCGCCATGTGGGTGCTGGGGATCGAACCCGGGTCCTCTGCAAGAGCGTCGGTGCTCTTAACCGCTAGGCCATCTCTCCAGCCCCTGCACCCAGTTTTCAAAGCAAAGCCTGAGAGGACAGAGTACGGCAGAGCTGAAACGCTCTACAACCAGTCCCTAAGAGAGTGCTATGTGAAGCTTTGCCAGTGAAGATGGAGCCACCATGAGATGCCTGGAGTATAGCAAACCAGCTGAGGGAAGCCATTGGGGCAGCTGAGAAGGAACGCAGGAGCTGCAGCTAGCTAAGTCACAGGGAGGCGCTGCGGAAGCCGTTGGCGCTTCCCTCTCACAGGTGGACAGAACTGAATGTTTGTGCTGCTGGGTTTGGGCTTGCTTTCCAGTCCTTTCTCTCCAGTATGGGAATTCCAACCCTGTGTCATTAAAGTTTAGAAATGTGTAACTTTTTGGGTTTTTTTTGGGGGGGGGGCAGGCTTCCAGGTAAACATTCACCTTGAGTCTTGGGGTAGATTTTGGATGTTAACACAAAGCTGAAAGGTTTTTAAGCTTTGGGGACTCATTTTGCATGAACATGAGTCTTTGGGTACCAGGGAAAGAAGACAATGTTGTGACTTGTATCTGAACTACCTGGGCACAGACAGCTAGTGCAACCGGGTGGTGGTGAGAGCTTCAGGAGGCAGGGTCTCATTTGCAGAAGTCCATCACTGGGAAAGTGTCTTTGGGGGTCTGGAGCCTTTCTCTTCCTCTCCTTGTTTTGCTAGGAGGTAAGCAGCTTTTGCATCCACTAAAAACCTACTGTGCTGTTCTGCTTCATCTGGCCTCAAAGTCATGGGAAAAAGTAAACACAGACTGAACCATCTGAAACCATGATCTGAAATAAGAAGCTGCCTCCTTTCAAGTTATTTCAGCAACGGGAAGCTGATTAACATGCATAGCAAGCGTGGAAGACAGGTCAAGTCCCCCACAGAAGCGTGTGACACAGAAATCTGTCCTAGTTATAAAGGAGAAAATAATGAACTTCATTTTGAACAGAAGACTTAACCAATCTTAAAATTCAAATTCCAAGGCATTGGCCTGTCATTACCCCATACCTAAATAACTGCAGAGAATACAGTTCTCAAATGCAGAAAACTAGACCATTAACACAGAGGACAAAGTGTTCTCAAATCAGCTGCTCTAGGTAGGGACTCTGAGTTTTCCTTATCATGCCCACAGTGTTATACTCACAAGATTTTCTCAACAAATATTTGCTTAACGAAACAAACAACTTGAAATGAAGAGAAAAACAATCCTCCATTTGCTGGAACATTACAGCCAAAATGACAGCAAGACTCACTGAAAGGTAATCATGTATAAGTGTTCCAATAAAATTCAAATTAGGGTTTTATATAAAATCAAATGAGTCTTTATGACTGAACACCCAAGATGCCTCACGGGCATGTAGCAACTGGTACAAGGAGACATGATGCCTGCCACTACTGGCTAACAAGCTGAACCTCATTGAACTTCCAAGTCTTATTCACAGCCATCTGATGCTGTGGTTATATCACTTACAATTCACTGCCTTCATTTCAGTCCACCTGCGTTCACTAAAAGACTGACTCAGACAGGCTCAGGGCTGGGCCATGCTACTGAAAGCATTGTATTGAATTGCTGCTGATGCTTAGCATTTAAAAATATGTATATGAGTATGTCTGTGTGTGTGTGTGTGTGTCACGTGTGTGCAGGTGCCTGTAGGGCTAGAAGAAGGTGTCAGATCCACTGGAGTTGGAGTTACAAGCAGCTGTGAGCCATGTGACAGGGATGCTGGGAATTGAACTCAGGTCTTCTGGGAATTGAACTCAGGTCTTCTGGAAGAGTAGCAAATTCTCTTAACTGCTGAGATGTCTCTCTAGCCCTTTGTACACAGCAGTCAAGGTGGATATTACTGATGGACGCTGAGTGTCCTGCCTGGCTTCTCTTTGTGAAAGTGTTATAGATTCACTTCAGGCAATCCTTCTTTCTCATATGGTTTACATTGTTTATGGTATTCTTTGTATCTCTTATATCTCTCTTCTAATGTAGTCACCCCACTAGTTTTGTCTAAGCAGTGCACTTCAACTTCACTTTCTTTCCATGGTGGAAGGTTTAAGAGATTGATACAGCGCTGAAATCCATACAATGTGACTTAAACTTGGTGCATTAATTTGAACTATTGGAAAAAAGTAGGTTTCCCTTCACTGAAGTTCACAAAGATGGCAAGATATAAATCAAAGTCATCAATATTCATCTCAGTGTAACCCACTTGGTGATAAACATAGCACAAAGGAGGGTAGATTTAGGTATGCCTATGAATTAATCAAACCAGTAAATTAAGTTTTTCAGTATGTAATTATATACAAATTGAATATATTATGTGTAAATTATGTATATAAATTAAAATATAAATTAATTAAACCTTTCTATAGTTTAAGTTTGAAGTGTCTCCTGAGGCTTGGTCCTAGCGTAAGGGACAACCTTTGTGAAAGACAGTCTAGTGGAAGGAAAATGGGCTGGGGAGATGGTGCAGTGGGGAAAGCACTTGCCCCATAATCAGAAGGATGTGAGTTCAAATCCCCAGAACCCACATAAAGCTGGATGGGGTAGCATGTGTCTATAACCTTAGTGCTCCTGCAGCGAGATGAGACACAGAGATATGAGAATCTCTGGAAGATCATAGGCCAGCTAGCCAAGCAACCAACACATGAGAGACCCTGTCAACATACTTGGACACAGGACTTGGAGCAATCAAGCTGTAACTGGCCTAGAAGCCTCTTTGCTGAAGATTAGCTCTCATAGTATGAGAATACTATGCAAGCTGCCAATGGAGAAATCAATCAATGGTCCTACCCAGCTGTAAAGCATAATAAACACAGCTGGCCCAGAAAATTATTGGTACAGTAGTGGCACTTTTATTTTAGGAATGATCAACAACTCTGTTATTGGACTTAAGGCCCACTCAATGGGAGGAAACTCATGTGTAGTACTGTAAACACAGCCAATTACACATGGCTGGAGACTTTAAATATCCTAGAGAAAAAACATGTCTGTCACATCCCTGCACCAATGTAACTTCTTACTGTATTCTAAATATATGTTCTTATATTTACAGACAAGCGTACTTCTTACCACTCATCAAAAAATCTTCTTGTAACAGATGGAAATGATTACAGAGTTCCACAAATGGTCAAACAAATTCAGAGAATAAGTGTCTGTCAGATGTCCATCCTAAGTGACACATCTACAATGCAACCTCTATACCCAAGGCTCAGGAAACGTAGTGAAACAGGATACAGAAGGAATCTGAATGTATCTCTCAGCTCTCATCAGCAAAGCTTCCTATGCAACAAATGGTGATTAGCACAGAAAGCCACAACTTGCCAAAGTGTAGAGAACAAGAGACTGCAGCGTGCTTGTCCCTGGGTAGGAGACTCCTGTCTCAAACCTCTGCCACCCAGGGCTCAGGGACCGTTGAAGAAGAAGGGGCAGAGCCTGTGAGAGCTACAGGTGCTGGAAGACCACAAGAAAAGAATTTCCCAGGCAGTTTGGAAATTGCTCATATGAAACTTCAACAAGAGTGACAGCAAGCAGAAGACACAAGTTCAAACCAGACAAAAGCCATCGCAGAAGTGGGGGAATGGGTAAGGAGCCCTAACTTTGGCTGAGAAACTGGTGGCAACTGATGACTACTGGGAGAAGAAGAGCTGGTTTTCTTTAAGGGAACTATGCTAGGTACATTGACCAGGCTCCAGGGCATGGACTCACACTGAGGGACATTTGGGGACACAAACTTGGTTCGACAGGCCTTAATATATACAGCAGAATACATGAAATCCAGTGGGGTGTATGGAGGGGTGGAACTAGGGGAGGAGGCCTAAATATGATCAAGGTGTACTGTATGAAATTCATAAAAATTCAACTAGAAAGAGAGACCCTGTCTCAGATAAGACGAAGGCAAGAACTAGCACCAGAGGTTGTCTTCTGACCTGCATTCATGTGTGTACCTGCACTCACACACACAAACATCATACATGCATGTAATAAAAAAACATAAATAAATACATAAAAGAAAGTTAAGTCACCCAGCAGTGTGCCCTGGAAGAGGGTGTCAGGACCCGGGTCCCTCCTCATCACACCCCTATTTCCCTTCCTCCTCTTCTTTTTCTCTCCCTCTCCTTCCTTGTAATCACAAGGTGGGCAGCTTTGCTCTAATACATAATTAGCAAGATAGTCACACTCATCTTGGGCCCAGACCAACAGTGTCAAGTCACCACAGACTGAGCTCCTTGAAATCATGGCCCATAGAAAACTTTTCCTTCTTTAGTACCTGACTTTTCTTAGTATTTTGTCACAGCATTAGAAAAGTGACCAATGCAAAGCTCTGGGGTGTAATTCAACGGCAGCTGGAAAGCTGGAATCATCAGAAAGAGTCTACAAGAGGAATATGAATGGGAAAATCCAGATTCCAAACTAAGGAGGGTTTGGTAAGCAAGCAAAACTACAGAATGCCCAGCTAGACTTGAATTTCAGAGGGATAAAAAAAATGTGTTAACGTTGGTGAAGTCTCCTAGATTATTTAGGCCATACTGACACTAATTAAAATTTAACAGGATTTGATTCAGTTTTTTCTATCTTATTTGATAATTCTCAGGCCAGAGAAGTAGTAGATTAGTTTTCTGAACCCAGATGGGCTGGGGTGTGTTACATACTGTGAAATTGTACCAGCTATCATCTCTCCCATTAACTTTGAACTTTTAAAACAGAACAGTTGGGGCTAGAGACTCAGCTCAGTTGTTAAGAGCTCTTACAGAAGGTTTGGGTTTAGTTTCCAGAACCCACATGGCAGCTAACAACCATCCATAACTTTAGTTCCAGGGACTCTAACTCCCTCTTCTGGCCTCCACAGGTATTGCACACATGGGTGCACTTACATAAATGCAGGCAAAACATTCACACACATAAAATAAAAATAAATATTTTAATGACAAAAATTTTTAAATAAGTTTGATGTCATCTTGGGCTACATTGCAGTTTGGAAGCCAACCTGGGCTACATGAGACCCTGAGCAGGCAACGTTTGAAAGCAAAAACCAGAACTGTTGTGAAAAGTCCTGCCCTAGGGGAAATATGAACGACATACATCCCTTCCTCCTAAGGTCCCGACAGCAAACCAAAGTACAATTCCAACACAGCTCACTCTGGGGAACCCATGATATTATTGGGCTTACTTAAAGAGCATGGGTGAGGGTTTACTGGCAAAACATAGGTGACTCCAAAGCAGCACCACTGGAAAGTCTACACCAAGTGTGGACAATGGCTTCATTCACTATAGTGCTATAGATAGAACCCCCTTCCCCTAGTCTTCCTCAGCCTCCACAGCCTAGCCCCACCAATAGAACTAGACAGCATGTGTAATTAAGGCAGGATTGCACACAAATGTCTGGAAGGAGTGGCTGAATACTAAGCGTAGGTCCAAGGACCCTCCTCACCCCATCCTTCTGTGAGGGAATAGCAGCATTCTATAAACCCGTCCTTCTGTGAGGAATAGCAGCATTCTATAAGCCCATCCTTCTCTGAGGGAATAGCAGCATTCTATAAGCCTGTCCTTCTATGAGGGAATAGCAGCATTCTATAAGCCCAAGCATGAGGGGCCCTTGAAAGAAGGCACTGCTGATCTCAGGAAGATGGTGGCATTTTGGCTGGGAGGATGGGATTTCACCACAAGAACACAAATAAATGCTTCATGTACCTGGATACATATATTTAAGAGTCCCCGGTGAATTTAAACAAACACCCCCTTGTCTGACATACAGGATGACTCAGGGAAGTAAGGCAGCCCAGGAAGGTAAGGCAGTGGTATTTAATACCCACAAGGAAGGTTCTGGATTCCTCTCCCATGTTCCACATGCCCTACCTTGCGTGCTTCCTTCTTCCACCATTGCTTGGGATCTGACCACCTTGTTACACAGCTATATTGAAAGGTGGCCTTTACTTATTATGTTTGAAGGTCATGAAATCTCTTAAAGGTACCCTCAGCAGAACTCTCATATCCCATGATAAAAACCTAATCTACCTTAGGAAAATCCCTGGTATGGAAGTGTTTTATAATTAGTCAAAACACCTTATCTTGTTCAAAGCCCACCATAATACACCTGATGAGACTACAATATACTCCTGGATTCCAGCCCTTTTAACTAAATGCTCTATTAGTGGAGTGGATGGTAAGGTTAGGGCTGGCCATGGGCAGGTGGACTGGGGAATCTAAGTCCATGTCTCCAAGACCCAAATACAGCTCCTATTAGCCAGGACATGAAGGGGTATTGATTTTTAAAGATATTCTAGAAAATCTGCTCTGAAGATGGTAGAGTGCTTGCCGAGAATCCACAGCACCTTGCGTTTTATACCCAGTACATCATAAAAACCAGACCTTAGGGTACACACCTAGAACCCCCGTACCTGGGAAGTAGAGACAGGAAGATCAGAAACAAGTTCATCCTTGGTTGCATGGAAAGTTCAAGTCTAACTTGGGATATAGGAGACACTGCCTCAAAGAAGTTTTATTTTTTTAATTATTTAAAAATTGTATTTATTATTATTGTATGTATAAGGGTCAGTGTGGTCCAAAATAGAGGTCTGGAGAGTCAGTGGACAATTCTCCTTCCACAGTGGGTTCCTGGTATCCAACTTAGGTCATACGATTTTCACGCAAGCACTTTTACCCATGGAGTCATCTTGCCAGCCCCATGTACTTTTATTCACATAATGAACATTCTGGTGCCTAGCCACCAATTAGCCACTTCCCACCCTTATATTGTGGCACCACTGGGTGGTCTTCTTGGGACCTTACACTTTCCCACCTTTCCACCATTGCACAGGCTCATAACTCTGCCTGCAATCTCCCCCTTCTCCCTAGCTGCCTGCCTAGGAAATTTCTATTTATCATCTCAGATACAATCATTGTCCATTCAGAGTTACGCCCTCTTGAGATGGCAGTGCCCAGCATCATACAAGGAACACAGGCTCTGAGGACAGTTGAGGAAAGGAGTGTCCTCACCTGGGCCTGTCCCAGAGCTCCTGACTCTGGTCCTTCAGTAAGGACATTTCTCAGTTGTGGGCAAGGTGCCGCCTACCTCTCCCCTTACAATCTTCAAAGCAGCACCCCTAAAATAGCAGCATCCTGTATAGGGTCTGGTACATGGTTACACTCAAAAGAATTTTTTAATGGAAAAAGTAAGGAGCTAGAGAAATGGCCCAGCCATGAAGAGCACAGTTTCCAGTACCCCCATGGAAGCTAGCATCCATCCTTAATTCCAGTTTTAGGGTATCCAATGTTCAATTCTGGCTTCCTCAGGCACCAGGCACCCACAGGGTATGCTTACATACAAGCAGGAAAAACACTCATACACAAAAATTTACAGTAAAATCTCTAAAAAATAAATGGAATCTCAAAAAATAATCTTAAGAAAGTCAATTGAATAAAAAGTTGTTCTAGAAAATTAGATGGAATAATAAAATTAATCCTAGCTAAAGACAGACCTGGACTGAGCCCTACCTTGGTTCTACAGAGGCAGATTCCCTCATCTTATTCTGCCCAGATTCCACTTTTTATTATTTTTCTAAATTTAATTTTATTTATTTTTGTATGTTTATGAGTGTACTGTCTGCATGAAGGTCTGTGCACCCGTGTTGTGCAATGCCATGGAGGTCATAAGAGGGCATTGAATTCCCCTGGAACTGGAGTTCTCCTGGAATTGGAGTTACAGACGGTTCTCAGCCGCCATGTGGGTGCTGGGGATCTAACCCAGGTCCTCTGCAAGAGCAGTCGGTGCTCTTAACCACTAGGCCATCTCTCCAGCCCCAGGTTCCACTTTTTAAAACAAAGAACAGAGCCTTTAATTTGTGGTAGAGGAGAAGGTGAAGTGACCCCACACAGGTCAAGCTTTCATCAGTACACCAGCTGTGTGGTACATCCCTAGCAAAAGCTGCTAGCACCACCCTGAAAGACTCAGCCCAAGAAATAATGGCAGTATCTCTCCAAGTGCAAAACAACATGGGCTCTTTGATATGAATCCTTTTCGTCAAAAACCTTGCAATTCAAATCTTAAAACTAACTACGGGAAAAGATTTGTATGCTCCAACAGGTCAAAATGTCGCCAAATTAACAGCTGAGAAAGAAAAGATACAACTTTGCATTGAGGATGTACCAGAAAGTGCCAACAGAAAGATTGACCCGTCTGAACATTGAAAGGAAGAAAAACCTCAGATTGCTACAAACATCAAACCCCTCTGTGGATCCTACTTGTAACAACTATTTATAATTAGTCCTAACAAAACTTACCTTCTAGGTGCCACAAAGGTTTTAATACGAGAGACTTTCTTACCTCCCCCCCATAGAACAAGGAGAAATATGATGATGATGAGGTTGTTCTCCAACTGTAAATTGGAGACAACTATTATAGAGGTAATCTCTTATAAAATTGGTAAAACTGCCTTCTTTAATTGACTAATAGACATAGGAAGTGTGAAAAGGAATATTCTCTATTCAGAACCAAATATAATACTAAAGTCTCCTTAAGCTATGCACTTAAGCAAAATATATTAATACAGGAGTTCTGACATCAGCAATAGATTATTCTACCAAGGAGATGTTGGCCAGGGGATCCAAGCCCCCACAAAAGGTAAAGGCTCCTTGCCTCTAAACTGGGATACCTGCAAGAAGAGAGGAGATAAGGCCCTGCTGTTGAAGAGCTGACCTTAACATGGGAAAGATGTATTGAGACCACACATGCAAGTGTACAGTTGACCTCTGGAATACCAGAGAGTGTTACCAAAGGCCACTAAACCAGTAAAGCAAATACGAGTCTCCTTGAGTCAAGCAAGACTCCTCCGTCAGCACCAGCTACACCTCACCTGCCTGGAAATACTGTGCAGCGGTGGCAGCCATATGCCTGCATATCCCAAATGTAATTGGCTATTGGCTCTGTCCTTGGAGGAATAACCCACAGCTGATGCCACAAGCTTACATCCTCTAATGGTTAGGAGATGTTATAAGCCACAGTAAGACCCTGTCATATTTAACAGAAAAAAATGTAATTCATGATTTAACATACCATCCAAACATTTGTGTCTATACCAAAGTAACCTACCATAACTATTAGTACTATTTAAATACCTATATATCTAATTGCTTGTGCTTCATTAGTAGGATAGAAAGGTTATTCCTGGACAAACTGTCAGCCCATGAAAGGAAACAGCCAGAATTGAGCAGAGTCCAAGACAACAGCTCCAGAGAAAGTAGACTGTTTTGCCTCTCATCCACCTGTGCCCCTTTTCTAAGCCTAGGGAACAATCTGCGGAAGAGGGCACATGGTAGAATGTAAGGGCTGCGATTGGGGTGAATGGTGAAACTACAGCAATATAGTCTGGACACTCATTTGATCAACTTGATTGAACATACAAGCTCCCTCCCCCGCCCCCCGCTGGATGGTGGGACCCATAGGCTGTGTGGGTTTGGGCACAACTGCCTGCAAATTGGTTTTACATTAAGGATGCTTGTACTCATAAATCATCACTTATTGCTAAAAAATGGAAAAAAAACTGAAAGAGAGATGCATGACAGTTATGGCGGAATGCGTGATCTGGGATGGGGTGGGGTGGGGTGGGGGGAAGGGAAAGGGAAATATGCCTGAACTGAATTGGAAAATGATGTATGAAATACACAAAACATCAATAAAAAAATAATTTAAAAAATTGGTGAGTTCCTTGGGCTGGAGAGATGGCCTAGCAGCTAAGAGCGCCGACCGCTCTTGCAGAGGACCTGGGTTGGGTTCAATCCCCAGCACCCACATGGAGGCTGAGAACCGTCTGTAACTCCAGTTCCAGGAGAACTCCAGTTCCAGGGGAACCTGACATCTTCTTCTGACCTCTGCGGCATTGCACGACAGGGGTGCACAGACCTACATGCAGACAGTACATTTATACACATAAATAAAAATAAAATAAATTTTTTTAAAAAATGGTGAATTCCAGAGATAGCCGGCATTTCTGGTTCCTCCATGGATGCCCTTCCTCCTGAGTACCTGTCTTCTCTTCCTGAGACTCCAGAGGTAACTCTCAGAGCCTGCATCTGGACCAGGGACATGGGTGAAGAATTAGTCAGTTACAGACAGATTGCTGTTGAGGCTTGCTTTGAGAGCCTGATGTCATTTCACATGGGCCACGGAGCAGCTGGCAGATGCAATGTCTTCTGATCACTGCTGACTGGGGATGTTTCTCAACCAGTAACTTAGAGGTTAAGACTCCTTTCTTCCATGACCAAACCCTTAAAGTGCTTTACAGGAGCAGGAGAAAGCTCCCTTCTGGATCATAAAATTTGTGTGGAACATTCCCAGCTCTGTTTATGCAGCAGCTGGCCCTCTGGCCCTCTTGTCTCATTACTAAATCTGTGGTCCATACCACCAGGATGATTTCTCCCAATCCCCCAGCAACTCCCAGATATCAAACCCCGAGTGGCACAATAGACTTTCATTATAAAACCATCATTCCATGTCTTAGTTTGCTATAACTGGGCTCAGAGGCCCCAGAGGGCTATAGAGCAGATCCTAAGGCCAAAATAGTCACCACGCAGGAATCTCCCCAGTCTCCAAACCTTCAAACAGATAGGCTGCTGCCTATCAGTGGGTAGGACACTGAGACTTGTGTTTACCTCTCAGACACTCCAAATTCCTAGAAGAGTAATTAGCTAATATTTTCTTTGCTTGACTGTGCGTCACATCTCTTCCTTGACATTTACATCCACCCCCCTTGTCTCCCTCCTCTTCTTCCAACATCAATATCAGATTCCTGCCCAGGGCGATGAACAGCTAGAGATGGTGCCTAAGAACTCACAGACTGGGGGTAAGGACACAGCTTGGACACCCAAGGGCTTTCTGTGTAAGCATGCGGTGTTAAGCCTGGATTCTCAGCACCCACATAAAAAGATGAGTGTGGTGGCACACACCTGTAATCCTAGCACAAGGAACTGAAGACAGGAGGCTTCCTGGGGCTCAGAGGCCTGGGGCTCAGAGGCTATCAGCCTTGCCAGTGAGGTTCAGAGACAGAGCCTGCCTCAAAAAATAAAGTGCCAAGTGACAGAAGACACCTCAAGTAACTAGCAGAGTCCCTCAAGAGTCTCCTGTTCATCTTCCCTAGTTTCTACTTCCCTTCCTATTTTCCACTAAGGACCTCACAGAAAATAAAACCTCTGCCCTTGTGATCACAGACCCGGTATGATTATTCTCATACCATATCCAACCTGCTGAGGAGTGGCCTGTAGTTCTTCTGCTGACTCGACATGCCATTCCTGGCTTGTCATTACCAGCCCAATCCTCACAGAGCAACATTGCCATCATCATCTTCTCATTGACCTTGGGCCTCATCAGCAGTCCCAGGTTACAGATGACCAAGCTGAGGCTGAGAGTAGAGTAACTTGGGCCATGTCACAGGTTTAGTCACGGTCAGGTTCAGTCAAGGACCCACAATCACATTGCCTATGTAGTCTACAGTATCACCGGACTATTATTTTGTGGTTTTCCTTGAACTTCTCCTGATTTTGAATCTACAGCCTCTTCTTTTATAAAAATTTAGTTTCAACCTGTCACCCCCCACTGGATGGTGGGACTGGGGATTTGAGCACAACAGTCTGCAGATTGGTTTTGCACGAAGGATGCTTGTACTCATGGATTATCACTTATAGCTAAAAAATGGAAAAAAAACCTGAAAGATACAGGACAGTTATGGCAGAATACATGATCTGGGATGGGGTGGGGGTGGGGGGGAAGGGAAAGGGAAATATGCCTGATCTGAATTGGAAAATGATGTACGAAATGCACAAAGCATCAATAAAAATTAAATTAAAAAAATTTAGTTTTTATTTTGGGGTGTGTGTGTGTGTGTGTGTGTGCAGGAGTGTGCAGGTGCCCTCAGTGACCAAAAGAGGTCATCACATCCCCTGGAGCTGGAGCTGACAGACAGGTGTAAGCTACCTGACACAGGTGCTCTTAAGCACTAAGCCGACTGTATGGCCTCCACAGCCTCTTTTCAGACTAGAGGTGATCATGTCCTTCTTATGAAGGGTGCTCAGGTCCCATAAGCCAGACAGCAGCTGGCCCAGGATACAACCCACAGAGAGTGAGGCGCTGAATGCTTGTGTGTCTGTGTATATGTGTGCATGCATCTCCATGTTCCTGTGTGTCCAGGTCCATGTGTGTGTGCCAGTGTACATGTTGGAGATCAGAGGGCAACCTCTGTTGTCATTTCTCTGGTGCAATCAACCTTTTTCTTTGAGACAGGGTTTCTCACTGAACATCTCAGTGAGGCAAGGCTGGCTGGGAAGCTCAGGGTTGCAGGGATCCACCTGTCTCTGGGTGGATAGAACCCAGCTCCTCATGATTACAGAGCAAACCCTTGACTACTTGAGCTCTCCCTCCAGCCACTTGAATTTGTTCTTGAAGCCAGGCCCTTATTCCATCTCTGCATCTTAATCCAATGTGTGACCTCTGATGTCCTTTTCTCATTGCTCACAAAAGGCTCTCTTTCCTAAGTAATTCTAGGCAGATACTGACCAATGGAAGCTCTCCTGGGCCTGTGTTCTGCTGGGGGCATGTGGCTTATCTCCATGAGTTGTGATCTGTGGGCCGTATGAAGAGAGCCATCAGAGTGTCATGCATGATTTGAGGGTGGCCAAGCCAGAGCCTCCACGCTGCCCAGCAATTTCCAATCAAGCACTTGTAGCAATGTTTCCAGGGTAATTAGATTCAGGGCCTGCCACAGGGAACAATTTCTTCCTCTAACTTATCTGGACTACAGATACAACCTCAAACACTCCAGTGGGGCCTCTAAATTCTGACCCCAAACTTGAGCTCAGCAGACTTTCATGACATGCAAGAAGCTTCTGTCTGAATTACGGCAACTATCTCGCTTTGAGCTTGAAGCAAACAGGCCGCAGGGAGTTGCAGCATCTACTTAGGACTTCAAGATGCAGATCCCGGCAGAAAGTGGCTAGTGGGACAGACAGAGCACCAGACACAACTGCACAAGGAGAGCGCGCGTGTGCAAGGATGGAGGAGCAGGGAGGGGTGGGTAAGAAGAGACAAGAAAATGGAGGAATCTGGAGCTTACAGGCTCAGGAAACGAACACTGAATGTTCTCTCCTATGCGATCTGGGCTTCTATCTAGCTTCCTGTGTATATGTGTGTGTCTGAGGGTGTCTGTGTGTGTCTGTGTTTATGTGTGTCTTTGTATGTCTGTGTATGTATGGGTATATGTGTCTATGTGTGTGAATATGTGCCTGAGTCTGTGTATGTCTATGTGTGTGTTCCTGTGTCTGTGTATGTATGGGTATATATGTGTCTGTGTGTGCTGTGTGTATGAGTGTGTGCCTGTGTCTATGTATGCATATATATGTGTCTCTCTGTGTGTGCCTGTGTGTGTGTGTCTGTGTGTACCTGTGTGTAGTGGGGGAGGGTTATGGGGGAGTGAGACTCTGTACAGCCAAGGAAACTAGAAGGAGGCCCACGAGAAGAAAAGAAGTCTTTCGGGGAGCAGGGTGAAGAAGGGGATGGAACACTCGTAATATGAAATGCAAGGAGGGACTCTGGGGATGGAAAGAACTAAGCAGGGAGGGGAGCGAGGAGAAGAGAGAGCGGGGAGGGACCCCACAGAACTAGATCTGTGTAAAAACGCCATAGAGGAACCGGAAACTCTATGAACTACCTGAAAACTTTTCAAGAAAAGAGAGACAAGTAAGCTTCTCACTGGTCTAAGTTCATTATCAAAGCTCCTCTAATTACGTTATTCCACTGAATTGGCTCTGACAATGCAACACCAGCATATGTTTTACATTTTAATATGACACATGATTCTATTTGTATATTTCATCAGCTCTGATAGAAACCTAGATCTTCAAAGCACCCCACCACCCTGACTGGGCAATAAAGGAAAAGGTACAACGGATATTACAAATTTAAATAAAGTTGGGGAAGTGTGAAAATTATTTAGAAACCGAAGGAAGAGCTCTTCACTTTGAAAAAGTGGCTCATTAGCATACAGATATTTAGCCATCTAAATTGAACTTTTTTTCTCTCTTTTGAAGCAAGTGACTTCTGCACCATAATAATGTTCCTCAAGGGTTGCAAGAAGGTCATCCAAGTTGCAGCAGAAACACAAAGGGTGGGGCCGTTGGGTGAGTCCTCCCCCTCCTCCCTGTTCCCCTCCTTTTCTTCCTCCCCTTCCTCCTCCACCACCTCACAAGCACTCCTCAGCAACACCAGAGAAACAAGTGAGCCCTACAAAGTCCATGTGCTCCTGTCTGCTCTCCACCCACTCTGTATTTTCCTGGCTCAGAGCAGAACCTCATTAGTACCTCCCCTCTTCCAACAAACATGTCTGTTTCTAGGGGAATGTTCCACTCGGGCTGGGAGCTATTAAGCAGAGAAAAGACAGAGCATTACATAACAACTGGGGGAGGGAAAATGTGAATCCACAACGGAAACAGGTGTCTACGTCCCTAAAGGATGAGGACCAACTCAGAGGACACCCAAAATGTTTGTCTTGTCTACTACAGATGAGAGCACATGGGACAGAAAGGGATTTACCAGATACACATGCATGGAGTGCTGACTAGTAAGAAGCCACACTTGGGCTGCAGAGATAGCTCATTTGGTGAAGACCTTGCCTTGCAAGTATGAGGACCTAAGTTTGATTCTTTTTTTTTTTAAGCAAATTTTAAAATTTTTTTTATTAATTTTTTATTAATTTTATTTATTTCTGTATGTGTATGAATGTACTGTCTGCATGCAAGTTTGTGTACCCATGTCGTGTGCAATGCTGCGGAGGTCAGAAGAGGGTGTTGGATTCCCCTGGAACTGGAATTCTCCTGGAATTGGAGTTTCAGACGGTTCTCGGCCGCCATGTGGGCGCTGGGGATCGAACCCGGGTCCTCTGTAAGAGCGGTCGGCGCTCCCAACCGCTAGGCCATCTCTCCAGCCCCCTAAGTTTGATTCTTCAATGTAAAAAGCTGGTTGTGGTAGTGCATGTTTGTAATCCAGTGCTGGAGAGGCAGGGTCAAGCAGGTCCCCAGGACTAACTGACCAGAGAGCCTAGCCTACTTCCTGGGTTCCAGGTCAATGAAGAGACCCTGTATCATAAAAATAAGGTGAGGAATGACACCTGAAGTGGACCTCTGGCCTCCACACTCATGCACATGTCTACACACAGCTGCCTGTACACACATGTCTACACACAGCTGCCCATACACACAAAAAGAAGCCATGGTCCCAAGCTCTGTACCCCAGTGCTCACATTCTATTTGGATTTGGTAGATTTCACGGGAAACTCCTTGTCTACAACTACCCCGGAGAACACTGCCATCATCAAATTGGGAAACGGAACCCCCAAGAGCTCTTACGAATAAACAAAAGAAAGTAAGAATCATAGGAAAATGAAAATAATTCAGTTACATGTCGCACAACTCAAAAGCTCATGCTGGAGAATATCCAGGAAATACAAACCAATGCTTCACTCATTTAAGAACCATTTTGAGGGCTCTTTGTGTGCTAATCACAGATCCAGGTCCTAGCAATAGAGCAAAAACATGAACGAACCCCCTACTCTCATTGAACACTGTGTAGTGGTGTCTTCAGAGACAAAGAAAAGATAATAGCAATCATAAGCTAATTTCAGGATGATGTATTGTATCATGCATGGACCAGACAATATGGAGACACACGCATGGAGAAGAAGTTACATCCCCATGAGAAGGGGCCCTTAAAGAAGCCAGTGGACACTAGGATCATTTCAGAGAGAAAAGAGAACACAGATAAGCAATTCAGGGGTGGATTTTATTATTTTTGTTTTTCTAGAAATGAGAGAGGAAGTAAATTCCAGAAGTCACACCGCCATCCATGTCTGGGCAGTGTTCATCTGTGCCTTGACATTCCTACAGTTTCCACCTCTCTCGGGTTTTCTCCTAGTGTGAGCCAGTGGTAACTGTCAACTGGTGACACACGGCAAACACCTAGGTCTCCTTCCTGGGGCATTAGCAGCATCAGGCATAGACATGGCCCAAGAGCCTCTCTGCAACCCCCTCTGGTCACAGTGAATTCTCACAGCATCTTCTCCATTGGCTTCAATTTTTATCTCCAGGTTATCAAACCCCATAATCCATCACTGTATGTAATCAGCCAGCCCCTGCCCTGCCCCATCACAGTGCACAGGACAGAGCAACGTGTCCACCCAGAGGAACCACTGGGCCTTTGACCAGGAACTCATCAGAGTCTGACATATTCCTTTATGTCCACCTGCACCACAGTTACTGCTCAAGAAATCTTTTGTTTGGCGCACATAATCAGGATGTAATTTGTATAGCAATTTTCAGCTGGCAAACTGCTATCATGAAGATTCTCATTTCACCAAGCTATTAGGCCATCAAAGTTCTCCAAATGCTTTCTATCCCTGCATTGTTGAAGAGCAAGTATGAAGACTGAGTATCTTTCAACAATCTTAAATGTAACAATGGCTAAACTTCTCCTCTCTCAAGGGTGTGGCTGTAGAGATAAGAATACAAAGGAAGAATACAAAGGATCAGTGTTCTCAATTTTGCCCAAGTAGGAGCCTAAGAAGCACAGCTAATGAAACGTGAAAGGGAAAGAATAGATGGATATTCTGCCTGCACTTCATTGCATGGACATTAACAGGCCTCACATAAGTTCATCAATATAAGTTGTAGTAATGTTGAAGGCAAATGCAAAATGAAGATGTGGGACCCTCTATTAGAAAACGATCAGTGATTTCAGCACAGAAGGAGCAAAACATGAAAACAAGCTGGAGTCTTCCTAAGAAGAGAAATCCTCACACCTTGCTGGGTGCCCTCAACTAAAGCTGCGCTCCCACTGTCACACACAAGAAAGGTCACCAGTAATAAAGGATGTAATAAACCTTTAAATCCAGCTTCTGCCTGATCTAGACACTGGCTGTGGTAGGATACAAACACACACACACACACACACACACACACACACACGCATAAGCACATGTACATACGCACATATACATATATGTACATGCACACTTAATACACTTAATTGATTTTGCCCTGAAAGTTATGGAGACTCCCCAAAGCCCCCAGGAAAATGAGAAATCTTAATGACTTCATGCCCTTCAGAGCTGCTAAGTATTTGTTTGCATTTCATTAAATTTGCAAAGTAAAACTTGATTTAAAATTCCAAGGCCCCATTTCAATGCTCAGCATTTGAGGCTCCAAGGAAATGGTTGAAACAAATGAAGGGTGAGAGGCCCCCTTTCTTTTTTCTCTACTTTGTGAGCCTTGGAAATTTTTAATGAAAAATTTCATGGCACATGAATCAGTTCTTGGGGCGGGGGGACTTAATCATGATTGTGCTATTGAATTCTGAAACTGCTTCAATCCATGGAACTTCTCCAAATCCCAAAGGATCCCATTTCAACTCAGCCCTTGTAGAATTAACTGATAGGCAATCTCTCTCTCTCTCTCTCTCTCTCTCTCTCTCTCTCTCTCTCTCTCTCTCTCCCTATTAGATAAATCAAAGCATGCCAAATGCCCTTTACCTTGGAAAGTTCCATCTTGCTCCAGCTCCATCTTCCCTCCTAACAGTCCATTTCTACTATCAATGTTTCACAACCACCACTTGAAGAAGACTTTATTCGGAAGGCTATCATACCCAGTTCTGGGCCAGGGCACCATGTCTTTATTCAGAAGGCTATCATACCCAGTTCTAGGCCAGGATGCTCTTGTCTTTAGGACAGCAAGATCTGGGCTAGGGAGACAGGGCAATGGCTTAGCAAGTAAAATGCTTACCATGTAGGCGGTGAGGACCAGAGTTCAGACTACCAGCACTGATATAAAAAGCCAGCTGGCGCACGCCTTTAATCCTACCACTTGGGAGGCAGAGGTAGGCAGATCTTTGTGAGTTCAAGGCCAGCCTGGTCTACAGAGTGAGTTCCAGGACAGCTGGGACTACAGGAAGACCCTGTCTCGAAAAAGACCAAAAAAAAAAAAAAAAAAGCCAGCTATGATCCCAGAACTTGGAAGCAAGGGGCAGAGATAGATGGATCCCAGGGTTTCACTGGAATCTTGGACCCTGAGCACTAAGTTCAGCATGGGACTGTGTCAAAAAATAAGTAGAACAGTACAAGGGAAAAAAAGAAAACCAACAACAGCCTCTTTCCTCTATACATGCACACACAGGAAAGTGCACCCATGCATACACAAGCATACATGCATGCACGCATGCGCACACGTGTGTGTGTGTGTGTGTCTACGCACACACATGCACATTGCATACACATATACATGCACAAAAAGATGCTGAGAATTGCATGGCAGCTCACACTTGTAATTTCAGAATTCAGGAGGCTGAGGCAGGAGAATTGCCATGAAGTTAAACCCATAGCTGCCAGAGTGAGATCCTGCATATAAATAAATGAATAAATAAATAAATGATAGATAGATAGGAAGAAAGGAAGGAAGAGAGAGAAAAGAAAGAAAGAAAAGAAGAGAAAGAGGGCAATATTTAAGCTGAGACTTAACAAATCATGAGACTTCCTTGCTCTTAGCTGGAGGTGACTTGGGAGAACAAAATTTCAAGGCTAGAACAAGCTTGCAGTGTTTAAGCACCAGACAAAAGAAACAGCATAGAAATATGCCAGTCATTTTTCTGCGGTTGTGACAAGGCACCCGAGACAATCGGCTTCAAGGAGGGATGGCTCCTGTCTGCTCTCGTTTTCAGAAACTGCAGTCCAAACACCTGAGGTGAGGGGGAATGAGGTGTGATTGCTGCTCACCTTCCTGCAGCCAGGAAGTCAGGGGAGAGAAGAGCAGGCACAGCAAACCGGGGGCTGGGGTGAGACACTCCTCCATAAGCACGGCTTCCATGCTACATTCTCTAGCTAGACTGCTCTCTTCAGATAGGAACTCATCAGTGGATTCAACCATCTTCCAATGGTACCATGAGCAGAGGCACAGCCTTCCACACGGCACCCCTCAGTACACTTCTTATCCAAAGCACCACAGAGAGCAATAAATCATCACCAGTCCACTTGGAATTTGGAAATTTGGTGTTGGTCGGTGCAGAATGTATCAGGAACAGAGCAGGAGGATCACCTCCGCAGACAGCTGCAGAAGACCAGGAGAGACAGATCAGATCCGGGTGAGGCCAGAAACAGGGGGTGGGACTAGGAGCAGATGGGCGTGGGAGTGCCTCCAAGGTGGGAACAGCGGGACATATTAAGAGATGGAGAGGGGGGAATAACCAATAGCAATGCCCAGGGCACTGTGCTAGCAACTGAGTGGATGGCGATGCGACTTTCAGAGATGAAGATGGCCTAAGGGCGCACATGGGGATGTTTGAGTCAGACGATGCAAGACGCCCTCTCTCTCTCTTTTTTTTTCTGTTGTATTTTGGAAATTGTATTAAGCAAAAAAAAATTCATTTTCTTAAACCATAGGATTTCTTTTTTTTAATTTTCATTTTTTATTGATGCTTTATGTATTTCATACATCATTTTCCAAGTCAGTTCAGGCATAGTTCCCTTTCCCTTCCCCCCCACCCCACCCCACCCCATCCCAGATCATGCATTCTGCCATAACTGTCCTGCATCTTTCTCTCGGTTTTTTTTTCATTTTTTAACATTAAGTAATAATTTATGAGTACAAGCATCCTTCTTGTAAAACCAATTTGCAAGCAGTTGTGCCCAAACCCACACAGCCCATGGGTCCCATCATCCAGCAGGGGGGCTTGTATGTTCAATCAAGATGATCAAATGAGTGTCCAGACTATATTGCTGTAGTTTCACCATTCACCCCAATTGCAGCCCTTACATTCTACTATGCCCCCTCTTCCGCAGATTGTTCCCTCGGCTTAGAAAAGGGGCACAGGTGGATGAGAAGTCAAACAGTCTACTTTCTCTGGAGCTGTTGTCTTGGTCTCTGGTCAATTCTGGCTGTTTCCTTTCATGGGCTGACAGTTTGTCCAGGAATAACCTTTCGATCCTACTAATGAAACACAAGCAATTAGATATATAGGTATTTAAACAGTACTAATTGTTATGGTGGGTTACTTTGGTATAGATACAGATGTTTGGATAGTATGTTAAGCCATGAATTACATTTTTTCTGTTAAATATGACAGGGTCTTACTGTGGCTTATAACATCTCCTAGCCATTAGAGGATGTAAGCTTGTGGCATCAGCTGTGGGTTATTCCTCCAAGGAGAGAGCTAATAGCCAATTAGATTTGGGATATACAGACATATGGCTGCCACTGCTGCACAGTATTTCCAGGCAGGTGAGGTGTAGCTGGTGCTGACAGAGGAGTCTTTCTTGACTCAAGGAGACCTATATTTGCTTTATTGGTTTAGTGGCCTTTGGTAACACTCTCTGGTATTCCAGAGACCATCTGTACACTTGCAAGTGTGGTCTCAATACATCTTTCCCATGTTTACATCAGGTCTTCAACAGCAGGGCTTTGTCGCCTCTCTTCTTGCAGATATCCCAGTTTAGAGGCAAGGAGCCTTTACCTTTTGTGGGAAGATACCCTCTCTCTACAGTCCACTGCTTCTATATTTATACCAACCTTGGCTCCGCCTTAAAAATCATTCAACTGAAGCACACGTAGCCACATTCTCTCTGTGTGTGGCTCTTTCTGTCTCTCTTTCTCTGTCTCTTTCTGTCTGTCTGTCTGTCTCTCTCTCTCTCTCTCTCTCTCTCTCACACACACACACACACATTGACTTTGATCCACCTATAAATTGGGATATTTGCACACTGGTTAGTGAATACTTTTGCAGAACTCTATTCAGAAAGTGTAGTCTTCTAACCTGGCTTGAGTCAGTTTTCTCTACAGTTTTTAAGGTCTCTTGTCAGACAAGTGAAAATAAGGACAGAAAGACTCTTGTGGTTTCTTATGTGTGTTTGCATGTGTATGTATTCATGTGTGTTTGTGTGTGCATGTGTGTGTGTGCATGTGTGTGTGTGTGTGTGCATACCTGTGTGTGCAGGTGTATCCCTTCCCGTCCACACACTCCTATGAAGGGTGGAAGTTGACATCAGGTTCCTTTCCCTTTTTTATTTTTTTGTTATTTTTCCCTCATCTTTTATTCCTCACCTTAAGTTTGGGGACAGGATCTCTCTGAACCTGAAGCTCACTAATTCAGTTAAAGTACTTTGTCAGTGAGCTCCAGGGACCCCCTTGTCTCTGCTCTTCCAGAGCAGAGTAAAAGGCATGTGCTGCCATGCCAAGCCTTTTACCTGGGCGCTAGGGATCAGAACTTGAGTTCCTCGGGCTTGTGCAGCTAGCACATCATTGCACTCTGATTAGAAAATAGCATGGTCCCTCACAAAGCCAATTAGCTTGACTCTGTCAGGCGGTCTCAGACCATCATCTCACCATCAAGCCTGCTGCAGAACAATAGATGCCTCTGGTCACAGCGGACACCCCACAAGAGGACACAGCCAGGTGAGTATGAATTCTTCCTGACCCACGTGAAAAATAAGTCTAAATACCTGCCCGAGGAGCGCAAATCTTGTCAGGGCTGCAGGCAAAGTGCAGCAGCACCATTAATTATTTTAAGGATTACAAAACTAGCTTGCAAAGTGTTTTCTTCCATCCGAAATTCTATTACTGTGTTTTTACCCCCTGAGGTCTAAAACAACTGACATATGTCAGCAACCTTGAAAACACTATGGACAAGACACAAGAGACTCCCATTTGCAGGTGAAAAGAAGGCAAGTAAATTCTCCGAAAAGGAAAATGGCTCATTCGAACCTAAATACAACACCAAAGATAATATACAAAATGCTAAAGAAAATCCAAGGTCTTATCTCCCTGGTTCACAGCCACAATGCCCTGTGCTTTTCTAGGTTTCTCAGAAGAGGAATTCATTTACCAGAGTGCAAAGCATTGTTCCAAGGAGGCAATATACCCAATAGGTTCCATAGGCCACAGGAGGACAAACTCTATATTCTGCCAATCTCTGCATGGAAGGAGCTGCTCACAATTTGTTCCCATGAATATGCGAAGTCAAGTGTCAAGCATCAAAAACATTTATCTGAACTGTTAGAAATTACAGGGCTGTTGTTCAGAGGTTTGTGTATAATGGAATATCCATCAAGGCCAAACAAAGGCTCCTCTCTGCCCCCTCCCCCCCAACAAAAGCTGACAACACCATGCTTTCTCAACCTTGTGATGATGTGAGGCTGGAGTCCAGCATGAGCCATGACATGTGTCACCTCCGTTGGCTGTGGACGCATTACAAGAAATTACATGGAATGCTATCAGAAAATTGAAAATCCAGTGAGGGGCTCGCTTCATCACTGTAATTCTTCAATGCTATTCCGATCTTGTGCAAATTAGAAGCTACTCACAGCTTCATAGCCTGACTGAAGACAGAGTGAGGTTTTCATTATGCTTTTAATAGGTTTATTGGGAGGTTTCCTATTAAAAAGTAGTACTTAAAGGAGAATAATTTGGTGGATCTTTGGATTGAAAGAGGTCATCAGGGGGGTAACCAAAATGGTACACAAAGTTTTGTTCAGGGGGCTGGAGAGATAGCCTAGTGGTTAAGAGCACCAACTGCTCTTGAAGAGGACCCAGGATTCGATCCCCAGCACCCACATGGCGGCTGAGAACCGTCTGTAACTCCAATTCCAGGAGAACTCCTGTTCCAGGGGAATCCAAGACCTCTTCTGAACTCTGCGGCATTGCACGACACGGGTGCGCAAACCTGCATGCAGACAGTACATTCATACACATACAAAAATAAATTTTAAAAAGTTTTGTTCAAACTATGATAAGTTTTGTCACTCTCCAGGTATGGATAAAATCCCTAATTAATTACCTTGAACAAAAAAACAGACAGAAACAAGAATTGATTCAGTGCGATGCCCTCATAGTCAATGTATGACATTCTAGTGGCCATCCTCACTAGAGACTCATTTAACCTGTACTACAGAAGCCCATAGTGTGTGTGACTTGTCCTGAGGAGACAGCCAGAAAGGGTATGATGGTTAATTTTACCGGCTACTCAACATGATCTAGAATGGCCAAAGAGACAAGCCTTCTGGCCTATCTGTAGAAGATGATCTAGGCTGAGTTAAAAGAGAGGCAAAGGCCCAACATTAACGTGGTCAACATTGTTCCATGGCTTGCATACCTAACTACATAACAAGAAGGCAAGCAGAGCAGTAGCATGCACCTCTCTCTACTTGCTGTCTGTGGGTATGACGTGACCGGCTACCTCCTTTCTGCAGCCATGCCTTCCTAGCCAGGACAGACTACACCCTTCTACTGTGAGCCAAATAAAAACCTTCCTCAAGTTGTTTTGGTCAGGTATTTTGTCATAACAATAAAAACGCTACAAATACCAAGGACAGCAGCAGACCAAAGAGATGACTGCACCCAAGTCCAGCTTGGAGAGTCAGCAGGTTTATTAGGATCCTTAAAAGCACGTGGGTGAATCCCCAAGGAAAAGCCCATGGAGCACAGGTAAAAACTCACAAAAGCTGCATCAGTGGAGTTCCCTGTGCAACTCATTGGCAGCCATGCCTGTGAAGAATCTTTTCTTTCTCAGCTGTTTCCTGGTTATACAGGTGGGCTCTAAAGAGTCTTGCAAGTTCCTTGTGTGCTTCCCTCCTTTCTCCATGAAGGGATGTTGTGATCTGCAGGAGAACTATACAATACTACGTCCTACAACCCTGTACACCAAGAACACCACCTTCAAGACAGTCTTGGGTGGCATAAGAGTTTGGGAGAAGAACAGGAGCTCCTCACTATGAACATTGTCATTGTCCTCACCGCTATCATGAGAACCTTCAAATTATTTATTATTATCAACACGTAGAATGCATACATGATTTAGAGAAATTATCATCCGCGAAATAAAAATCAGACTAGGCTGCCTACCCCTGTTGAGTGTCCTTTGGCTAAAATCAAAGAGGCGCTTCTCAAGAGCTGAAGAAGGAAATACAAGCCTACAGAGCCATTTTCTTCTACAAACAAGTGCAGTCTTCACTGTGTTAGCTCAGGAATCGCTTCCTGCACAAGAAGGTATTGTTCTGTGATGAAATAATACTCCACACCATCAATCTGACTTATGAACATAATGGTATGTTAAGATAAAGCACTTCTTGTCGAGAACACAAGCCCATCTATAATGGCTGAGGAAATGTTTTCATTAAAACATGCAGGGATAGAAAAACTCTGAACTCAACTCTGTTGTCATGGAAACCTGCAATTCAACTTTTGGCGTGCTGTATGGCAGCTCCTTTCTCTTCCCTGTTATTCCTGAAAAGCGTAAATAAAAAATTTAAGAGTGATAGCTAAGACAGAATGCAGCTCAGACCCCATGAATTCAGTGGGCACACCCATCATCGCACTTCTCTCTGTACCGTCCATTCCACACTATCTACTGTATTAATCTGCTCACCCAGCAGACTACAAGCTGAGTATCACTTATGCATGAAAGCAGAAGTTTTGGATTTGGGCTGTTTTCAAATCTTGGAAGATTTTCATATTTATAATGCGATAACTTAGGGATAGAATACAAGTCTAAACAAAAAAGCCATTTATGTTTTATGCACTCTTTTACATTATAGTCTAAAGGAAATTTAATAAAATGCCTGTAAGAATTTTGTGCATGAAACCAATTTCTGTCATGTGGAAATTTCTCCTGTGGTTTCATATTGGGGAACTGACAAAGTTTTAGATATTTGGGGATGGAACCCGGGTCCTCTACAAGAGCAGTCGGTGCTCTTAACTGATAGGACATCTCTCTAGCCCCTGTCCTTCTTTCTGTAGTGCTAACAGGCCCTCATATCTGAGCTTCACCCCAAACCTGGGTATTTTGTTTTTCCAGGTTTGGAGATGAAGGATGTTCATTAAGTATAAATCATGAGTCATGCTATAACATAGTGGTGCTGAGTAAAGAGGGTTTAATGAAGCAAAGAGGTGGAAGACTCTCCTCCACCCAGCAGATATAATGGACATTTTGAGGAAACAATAAAAATTGGGCTGAGTCCTGAAAGACAGACATGACCTACAAATAAAAAAACATGACATTAATAGACAAAATCTGCTATCAACATGTAGGGCAAAACAGAAAAGACCAGAGAATTTGGACTAAAAGCAATGATTTGGTTGAGATGATGCCAGAGACTAGAAAAGAGGGGAAAAAAATCTATTCGCTCATTCATTCACTTACCTTCATTCATTCTTTTGTTCATTCATTCATACACTGGAGTATTAATACATTTATTCATCTGGCTAGCTGAAGAAATGAGTGATTTTTTCCTGCATGTGTAGAGATACCATTGTAAAGAATGCAGTCATTCTCCTGACTTATCTTCTGGGGGATCTTTGGATGTGAATGAATATGGCTTAATGGTAGCTGAGTGGATTGATGTAGAAATGACTGGGCTGTAGACAGATAATAGAGCACTTGCTTAGAAAGCACAAGTCCCTGGGTTCTAGCCTCATTTAGGCAAAATAAATAAATAAATAAATAAATAAATAAATAAATAAATAAACTGATTCAGGTTGTGATGAATGGAAGCAACAGGGGCCCATGGAACATAGCACAGAATGCACAATGACCACAGATAAAAACATCTAGGTGAGCTTAGTGTTAAGGGTGAGGTCCCAGGGAGGGACGTCCAATGAGCAGACAAGAGGAAGTCAAAGACAAACCACCAAGCAGTAAGGGTCACGTCTGCAGACATGAAAGCAAGAAATGGATTTCTTCTTTCTTAGTTTACCTCCTGTAAAACAGTAACCATGATTCTTGTCTAACAATATGAACAGGAAGATCACAGAGGTTAATATATAGCAGTCATATGGAATCCAGGCAAACTGAAGACAACCTTCAAAAGTGTTTACAGTGAGTGCCCAAAATGCTGATGAAAGTGGAGCAAGTTGAAGGAGAATGGGAGTCAGGAGCATATTCTACAGGAATGTCTGCACCAAGCTCATGCCATGGAAAAGAGAAATCAAGACAGAGAAAGAACAAGGAAGATGTCAAGGGCACAGCCTCAGCCTCCTGAAAAAAACACAAAAGCAGAGACTATAGATATCGGTGGGTTAATGCTACTACAGAGAAAGTGAAGGGACCTTAAATACATCGGTAACCATAGAGTGGTCTCTAACACCTCCAGAGTGATGGTCTCTGTAGAGTAGTAAGCAGAGTTCAAATAAAGGGAGACAATAGAGCTAACAGCCAGCCAGACATGACAACTCAAGCCACAGTTGTGCGTTCAGAGCTCTGAAAGACTTGTGGCCCAAAGACTCAATGGCCTCTAAAGTCACGTACAGAATGTGGAGTTCAGGGACCAAAGAAGAGATCCACCAGAAGACATGAAGTTGACCATGTCTTTGATGAGAGAGGGGATAATTAAGAGAGAAAAGTTACAGATACATGAGGGCAAGCTGTCATCAAGCACAGCAGTCAGAGCCATCCATTTCTGTTTTTTTAATTATTTCTCCCCTCTTCTCACCAAATCAACCCAATGGACAAAAGATACTTAGGAATTTGAATAAATAATTCTCCCACAGGCTGCCTTGCAGGAGAATGGACATGTATTTCTGATGAAAAGGGTGTAGAGAAGTCTACAAATTATCAGAGAACAGACTTTTAGGAAGGTCTGGATAAGACTTGGTTCTCTACTGTAACAATACATTGGACAATATGTCATTAGCCAAACTATCAGTCACAGAAAAAGGAGGAGAAGGAAGAGGAGGAGGAAGAAGAGGAGAAAAGGAAGAAGAGGAGGAAGGGGAGGAAGAGGAGGAGGAAGGGGAGGAAGAGGAGGAAGAGAAGAGGAGGAGAAAGAAGGGGAGGAAGAGGAAGAGGAGGAAGAGGAGGAGGTAGAAGAAGAGGAGGAGGAAGAGGAGGAAGGGGAGAAAGAGGAGGAAGAGGAGGAGGAGGAAGAAGAAGAAGAGGTAGAAGAAGAAGAGGAAGAAGAGGAGGAAGAGGAAGAGGAGGAGGAGAAGGAGGAGGTCATGTGGGAAGATATTAGATGAGGAGGTGGCCATTTTGGAAAACAAGTTGGAGAAACAGTCATTTTGAAGACAAGCTATGAGGGATCTAACCTCCACCCTCACCGCCTTTGAAGAGCCTTACAGACAGGCCAGCCAAGACCATATCCTGTTAAGAAGCTGACCTAATCCTGCCCCTTGTCCTTTCTCCCTTGCTTTCTTCCATCTAAAGAGCGAGCGCCATTGACATGCCAATTAGCAGGATTGAATGCTGAGAATGAGACAAAGGCTACTCCCATATTAAAGCCCAAACCATGACCCTTATCTGGCCGAACTGTGTTGAGCTGGTATGTTGTAAGCAACCTTAACCTTGATGTAGTCTTAACCACCACAGGCAGTCAGTCAAAAGTCCTACAGCATCCCTGATAAGAAGCTGAGTGAGGGACTTGGGACAGAGCACTCAAATGGGAAGTGACAGAATCAAGCTCTCACCTGGGTCTGTGGGACACTGAGTCCCATGTTCCTGATCATTTATACTTAATTGCTTCCTGGAATGGTTATAACATTCAGGAAAAAAAAAAAAAAAACAGTCGCCCAGTGCTTAATGGTCCTGAGAACTGTTAGTTCCAGCTTACAGAGAGAGGTGACCTTGGGTTTAGTCCTTAGGACTTTGATCTCAGCTGCACATGAGAATGAGTTAGATATGTAAAGAGCCTTAACAGGGCCTGGAACAGTGAGCTTGGCAGAAGTGTTAACAACAATAATGATGATGATGCTAAATGACACAATTAATGCTAACTGCATGCTCACTCTTGCACAGGGACTCCCAATGTGTCTCTCCCTTTGACCCTGGCCTCTTCATCTTCATACCTATGTGTTATCTTCTACCCTTGAGTGTGGGCAAGACATACACATACCATTCTTCCAACTAATAAAGCACAGCACAGGAGGCAGGAGGCAGCTCTGGGCATTGCTACCTGTTCTAATTTGCTTTCTGTGGCTATGATAAAACATTGATCAAAAGCAATTTGCAGAGGGAAGGGTGCATTCGGCTTGTAGGTCATAGTCCATCTTCTAGGGAAGTAAAGGCAGGAGCTAGAGATCATGAAGGAATGTTGTGCTAGCTTGCTCTCATTGGCTTATTCATCTAGCTTTCCCATACAACCCTGCCCTACCCTGTTATAACCAATGCAACGCACAGAGGAATGCCACACAGTAATGAATGGTCAGGGCTCCTTTAGTAGCCAGCAATTGAGAGAAAGCTAACACCTCTCGACCCCAAGGAGAGTCAGGGTAGGGTTTAGAGATATAAAACCCCAAACCCCAACTGCATCATACCAGGGGCAAGCATAGCTGCACCATACCAGGGGAAGGTCTATTTATAAAAGTTTCCAGTAAACAAAAAGTTTCTAAGTTTCAGCTAGGAAGAACAAGTTTCTCAGAATTGAGGAAGCAATAGGCTTCCTGGAGCTGCAGGTGGAGCTGGGAGAGAGCATTCTGCCTGGCTGGATGTAGCTTCCCAGGACTGTAGAAACAATGTACTCCTTGAACCTGCAGGTGCAGCCTTGATGAGGCTTCTGCTGCTCCATGTGCTGAATGGGAACAGGGAGGGGAGGAGCTGGGCAGAAACACAGGAGAAGCAAAAGCCAGCTAGAATAAAATGGAGTCAGCTTGGGCATCACATATGTCCAGGGATGGCGCTACCATAGTGGGCTGGGGCCTCCTCCATTGATTAGTAACTAAGAAAATACCTAGGCAATACAGCCACAGGCCAATCTAACCGCGAGATTCTCTCTTCCCAAGTGACTCTTGTTTGTGGCAAGTTTTGTGTCAAACACTAACCGGTATACTAAGTCATCTAAGATTCCACCTTCCTAGCTGACTGGCCTTCATCTTTCTCGTGCCCTGCTGGCTTTTTTATTTTATTTTATTTTATTTTTATGTGTATGCACTGTCTTCATGTGGGTTTGTGCACCCATGTCGTGCAATACTGCAGAGATCAGAAGAGACTGTCGGATTCTCCTGGAACTGGAGTTAAAGACAGTTCTCAGCCGCCATGTGGGTGCTGGGGATCGAACCCAGGTCCTCTGCAAGAGCAGTCAGTGCTCTTAACCGCTAGGCCATCTCTCCAGCCCGCCCTGCTGGCTTTTGAGAAACAAAGATGCCTTAGCCCCTGTGGTCACAAGGAATGGAATGCCAGGGAATGAGAGAAGTGGACCTCTCACTTCCTGAGCCTCCAGATGAGACAGCAAGGCTGGCATCTTAGTCCAGACATGTGACATCCTAAACAGAGGGCCCAACTGAGTGTCTGCAGATGCCGACCCAGAGAAAACTCCAGAAGAGAGGGAAGAACATTCAAGAAGCATGGCAGTGTCAGGAGTGGCTACAGATATTGTAGGATCCACTGGGAAATAGACACACAAGCTTCTTTACTCAGACTTGATTCAAAACCTCAAAGCAGCAGGTGCAGAGCAATAGAACCCATGCCAGGCGCTCGTGGCATGGGACCTGACCACGTGGGGCACATCCCAGCAGCTGAGCCTTGCCCAGCAAGTCACTCCATTTCAAGGAACAATGGACCTTGAAATCACATGCTTCAAAGACTTTGGAAATCCAGATTAGGGTTCAAAGAATGATGTGGCATCGCCAGCCAGACTGCCTGGGGCCAAAGCCCCATTACCACACCAGTTAGCTAGACTGCAGTTAGCTAGACTGCAGTTAGCTAGACTGCAGTGGGAACCGTGCTCAGAGCGGCTGAACCTCGGTTTACTTGTGTAAATGAAGATAATTTACCTCCAAATTTGCTGTGAATGAAAATGTCTATCAGCTCTTACAGCGCCCAGCAAAGGACTGGGAAGGTGAGTCAGTCGATACAGTGCTTCCCTTAAAACCATGATGGGTACTGGAGAGATGGCCTAGTGGTTAAGAGCACCGACTGCTCTTGCAGAGGACCAGGGTTTGATCCCCAGCACCCACATGGCGGCTGAGAACCGTCTGTAACTCCAATTCCAGGAGAACTCCAGTTCCAGGGGAATCCGAGACCCTCTTCTGACCTCCGCGGCATTGCACGACACGGGTGCACAGACCTACATGCAGACAGTACATTCATACACATACAAAAATAAATAAAATTTAAAAAAACATGATGACTTCTGTTTAATCCCCAGAAGACATGTAAAAAGAGCCATGCATGATGGCGTGCCCCAGTAATTCCCCAAGGAAGTAGACACAGGCAGATCCCTGGGGTTTGCTGGCCAGTCAGCCAGCCTAGAATAATTGGTAAGCTCCAACCCAAGGAGAGACTCTGTCTCAAAGTGGGGGAGTGGTGTTTCTTAAAATGACATCTAATAATTGGGAAATGCAAATTAAAACCACTTTAAGATATCATCTTACTCCAATAAGACTGGCTAGAATCAAGAAAACAAATGATACCAAGTGCTGGAGAGGTTGTGGGGAAAGGGGAACATTCATTCACTGCTGGTGGGAATGTAAACTGGTACAGCCACTATGGAAAGCAGTGTGGAGAACCCTTAAAAGACTTGGAATGAACTTGCCACTTGACCCAGCCATACCACTCCTGGGCATGTACCCACAAGACTCATCTTACCGCAGAGATACATGCACAGCCATGTTTATTGCAACTCTCTTCACAATAGCAAGGAGCTGGAACCAACCCAAGTTCCCCTCAACTGATGAATGGATAGAGAAAATGTGGTACATCTACACAATGGAGTTCTATGCAGCAGTAAAGAAAGATGACATCATGAGCTTTGCAGGTAAATGGCTGGAGCTAGAAGATATCATGCTGAGTGAAGTAACACAGTCCCAGAAAAACAAAAGACAAATGGCATCCCTCGTCTGTGGATGCTAGCACCTAATTGTATGGCAAACTGAGCAACGTCAATGTGATCTGAAAACAACTATGCTCTTATATTGTGAATCCCTTAAAAAGTAAACAAATTAAAAAAATAAAGTGACATCTAAAGTTGGCCACTTACCTCCATGAGCATCTGCATACATGTACGCAAGAACCCCATACACCACGTGCATGTGCATCCACGAACACACATGTTCATACATGTGCATAAAAGTGTCCAGTACATAGTGGGGATTCAATAAGCTGCAGGTCATCCAATCCACTAAACAACAGTCTGCTTTCCCTATCTTGGTATTTACCACCTACAAAATCTGTATGCCACTGTGGCAGCTTCGACAGATTTAGAAAATAATCACCTATTGATGTGATTCAGTAAGTACCTGGATAGAAGAAATATGATAGATGAGATTCTCGAAAATGTCTCGGATCAGAAGCAAAACAACAAAGTGGGAAGGGAATTCCCAAAGGCAGAGGGGTGCTAATTAACAACTCAATTAAAAAAAGGCAAATTAAACTTTATGGTTCGCTATCCTCCGCTGCCTGGTAAATTGTTTTGCTAGGCAAATGATTAAAAATGATCATTTCAGAACACTGAAATAGCTTCCAAGGAACACAAGGATTTTTCAATATTATACAAAAGGTTTTCACCGCAAAATAAACTTCCTTGATTAAAAGGAACAGCACTGCTCTCCGCATGGAGAGCCAGCAGTACAAATGTCGGCTGTGATGCATTCGGTATTTTGGGGAGCTGTACAAGAATTTTGAAAAGAAATGCTTCCTTATGAATAAAACACACCATAATTTCCTTTAGTGCACTGTGTCTTTGTGGGCCTCGCACAGGTTATTCTGGAATACTCCTTGCAAATGTATAATTTACATCAAATTAGTTTATAACTGAGCCATAGGAAATGCACAGAGCTTGGGCATTCTTAACAGGGGGTCACCCCCAAAGGCTCTGAAAGATGGCCAAGAAACCAGAATCGAAGTAAATGCAAGCCAAAGCTCTTCTCTCCAAATCCTCCATGACTTATTTATTTTTCCCATAATTACTTCAGCAGTTTGAACTTTTTCTATCCTGTAACACCTGACTCCAATGACTTGTACCAGGAAGTGTTCAACTGGGGCTGTCTAGCCTCAAGGGGAGAATTTTATCAAAAGGCAGATTGGCTCTGGTTCATTCAAGATGGTTTGGATAGTATATTAAGGATAGTCTCCAGAAGGTGTCACTATTGAGCCATGGCTGGTAGGGTGCTAACCGTTGATAGCTGAATGAGCTGTTAAGAGGTTTCACCTAGCTGGTAGAGGAGGTGTGTATTGTCCCCAACCCCTCTCTCTTTCTGCTTCCTGTCTTCCATGAGGTAAACAGCCTCCCTGTCACATGTCGTTCCCACCATGATGTCATGCCCCAGCACAGGACCACAGCAAGGGAGCACCCTGCTGTCCATGCACTGGAACCTTGGAAACCATGACCATGTGTCAAGCTACATTTTCTCTCCTTTGGCTTGTCTGCTTCTTCAGGCACTTTGTGACAGTAATGGAAGTGGAAGTTACCCGGCGATACCCTACCTAAGGGGGCAGATACAGGCCTTTGATGGCTGGGGTAGCAGGTACATCCCTAACCCAAATACCTGTCATCAAAATGCTCCCACACATGAAGCATTTTGAATATCTTCATGATGCCATAGCAGACTGTCCTACACGAGACCTGCTATGACAAGTCGCAGGGAACATACAACCACACTAAAAATGGCTCCAAGAATCAACTTCAGGCTACATGTGCAAGGTGTACATGAAACACAAATAAATTTTATGCTTAAACTTGGGCCCCATTCTCAATGTAACAAATTTAAATAATAATTTGAATAATGCCAAATACAAAACATAAAAAAGTATTTCAAATGTGGGAGTTTTAAATTTTATTTAATATTTTTATTTTATGCTTAGGAGTGTATTGTCTGCATATGTGTAAATGGACCTGTGTCATGCAATGCCCACAGAGGACATAAGAGGGTGTTGGATCCCCTGGAATTGGAGTTATAGATCATTGTTAGCTATCATGTTGGTGCTGGGACTCGAACCCGGGTCCTATACAAGAACAATCAGTGCTCTTAACCACAGGGCCATCTCTCCTGCCCCCAAATATGGGACTCTTAACCTGTTCAGCTTCCACCTTCCATATCGCAGGTCTTGTTTTTATTCTGTATTATTACTTTAATGACCATCTGGTCCAGATAGTGCCTAAACAATCTTTAAAAGTACCAAAATTGCTTCTAATAACAACAGTGGCCCTGCCATCCCAGCTGTACTTTGAGCCATCTATTGTTCAAATCTACCACTGACACTGGGAATATAGTTCAGACACAGAACATGTGCCCGTTGCTGTGATAAAATAACCTGACCAAAAGCAATTTAGGGGAGAAAGGAGATTATTTCAGACTCTAATTCCAGGTTACAAGTCATTATTGTGGAGAAGTCAAGGCAGGACTTCACACAGCGAGTCCTAGCCACAGTCAGGAGCAGGGAGAGGTGCATGCATGTGCTGACTTGCTGGTGCCCCTGCTCAGCTCGCCTTCTCCACTCTTACATAGTTGAAGGGCCCCGTGTAGGGAGTGGCGCCACCCACAGTGGCTGGGTCTTCCCACATCAAGTAACTTCATTAAGACAATACATAGACATGTCCACTAGCAAACCCACTATAGACAAAGCCTCACTGAGACTCTCTTCCCAGGTGAATCGAGGGTGTGTCAAGCTGATACCAAAAGCTGAGCATCACATACCAACTCCAGCACCAGAGATAAAAGTATAAACTTACCGTATTTGCATGCCTTAAGCTAACTTCCATTGAGCTGAGACCCTCTGTGTTTTCTTCAGATTGCTTATGTTCCTACACTTAAACACACTGAAATTCTTTTCCACTTGTTGTCTTATACTGTATACATAGAGGTTAGGGATTTTATCCACCTAATGTTCTTCATCATAGCTGTCCGTTTGACTCATGGCCCCTCCTACATGCCTCGCAGATGCGATGGCGGTTAGGACAAGGGGTGAATTTTATGTACTCCCAGTACTGCTCAACCTTTAGCAAAATGTCAGAAACAATGACAGACCCTGCACTGAGCTCCACAGCTGCACATCACCTCATCCTGTCTGACGGAGCCTAGAGAATCACCACGGAAAGCAACTGCTTTTCCACAGGACTCTGGTGCTTCCATGCACAGCCAGGACCTGCATGTAGATGCAGACTTCTGTTAGCTGCTGCACTGGGATGCTGTCTAGAATTAAGCATATAGGATCCTCTTCTGGACCCCCAGCCATGCAGCACTTACACGTGGCTTCTGAAAGCCCACTGTGACCTCCTAGGACAATATTGCTGGGGAGGGGACCCTGTCACATACTTCAACAGCACTCTGAGATCAAGCACAAGAATGATGGAGCTACAGAGGGGCAGCCTGGCTCCCAACTGGTCCCTTCAACTCCCGCTCCAGACTAGAGCTTCCAAGCAGGGCAGGAACAGTGTCAAGTCTTTGGTCCCTATCAGTCCTGGAGTAAACTTTGCAATTCTCTGTGCTCACAGGACCAGGGGTGGGACTCATTATGCATCTCTGCTTGGTAGTGAGGTATGGCCATAACCGTAATGAGAGGTTCCTTACAAGAACTCACTTGCTGAGCCAGATTTAGCCACAAGATCCTGGTGATCTTGCAGCACACCGGCAGAGCTGGAGCAAATCATCAGGAGAGTTCATGCAGAACTGCAACTGTGATATGTGATGCCAACCAGGGCCACTTGATCCTGTCAGAAACTCTAAATGACAAAGAAAGGCCATCCTCTAATTTTACCTGGAATCTAGAGCAGAGGTGAGAAGAAGAGCAGAAAATCAAGTGTGGGGCATGGGAGCCATGAGCCAGGGCTCGTGGAAACATAAACCAAGGTATCCTAGTGACCGTGTAAGAAAAGTCTGTGTGGGTTTCAGAGCGAGCAAGGCAAGGACGTCAGCATGGTATTGTGGGCGGCACTGGCTTGAGCCTTCACTTAAAGAGCAAGTCAAAGCCAACAAAGGGATTTAAACAGGGAGGGAAATAGTGTTTTTTTTTGTGTGTTTGCCTGTTTCTGTTTTTATTTATTTATTTTATATATGAGTGTTTCGCATATATCTTCGTGCACCTATAAGTGCAATGCCCATGGAGGCCAGAAGAGAACATCAGATTCCCTAGAACTGAAATTACAAAAGGTTGTTAGCCACCATGTGGGGGCTGGGAACCCAGCCCAGGTCCTCTGCCAGAACAGCCAGTGCTCTTAACTGCCGAGCCATCTCTCCACCACCTGTTTTTTGTTTTGTTTTTAGTTGTTTTGTTTTATTTTTGAGGACTGGTCTAGCCCAGGCTGACCTTAAACTCCCTAGGTAGCCAAGGATGACCTTAAACTTCTAATTCTCCTGGCTACACCTCCTAAGTGCTGAGATTATAGGTGTGTGCCACTACTTATGAATTATGTGGTGCTAGAGATCAAACCCAGGGCTTCACACATACTGGCCAAGCATTCACACTCTATTAACTAAGCTATGTCCTCTGTCTCCCCCGACCCCAACCATGATCTTTAAATTGCTGAAAAATGAGATCTAAAGTGTTTTCTTCACAAATAAGAGCCACTGTCCTTTCCCTGTTGGCCAGCCAGCCATGCTAGTTTTGGTCATTTGAAATGGTACATTGAGACAAGCAAATGGGCACTCTAGGGTTTGTTTCCCCCATAAGTAAGTGAATGAACTGGGCCACCAAGAAATTCCTTTGTCAGGAAAGGTAAGGCTGGGCTGGATAACAAATAGTCCCTCATCTCAGTGGACTCATAAAAGAAGGACGACGAACTCACAGGAACAGATAATGATCCATTGTGATGTGTTATTCCATTGGATGCTACTCAGCAGTATAAAAAGACTAGCTTAGCGATGTCTGCATTGGCATGAATGCATTTCACGTGTGTCATGAAGAGCCTAAGAAGCTAGACACGAGAGCTTATGTATGACACGATGCCACATGATGTCTAAGAAGACACAAAAGAAGTTGATGGTAGATAATCAGAAGTGTCATGGTGTCTGTAGGTTTGCCATCTAACTAGGAAGAGGCAAAGGAGAATCACCAAGGCTCCAGATTTCGCTGGGATGTTAGTTGAGACACAGGGCATCCGTTCAACAACTGCATTTTCTTGTGCACTTGCATACATGTATGTTTGTGTGTGTTCAGGTGTGCATGCATGTGTGTGCGAATAAATGTGTGTAAGAAGACACTGAGGCCATCATTCCTCAGGTAACATTAATCTTGTTTTTTGAGACAGACTCTCTCACTGAACTGAAATTTGCCAAGCAGGAATCCATCTATCTCTGGGATTCACCAGCATTGGGGTTAAAGGTTCATGTCACCGTCATTATATTGTAGAATCCCTTAAAAATAAACAAAACAAAAAAACAAAACAAAACAAAAAAAGGTTCATGCCATCACACCTGGCATTATTTATTTATTTATTTATTTATTTATTATTTTCCTGAGTTCTGGGGATTGAACTCGGGTCCTCATGTTTCTGTGGTACTTTATGAAGGACTGAGCCATCTCTCCAACCCCAACTCTTTCTGTTTTTATGAGCCTAAGATTTATATATTGCACTCTGTATGCCTTCTATCACATTTAAAATGAATATTGCCTTTAAATGAATACTGTAAAGCAGAGGTCGGCAGACTGGCTGTTGCACCCCATCTGTGGTGCCATCTATTTATATAAATACATTCTTACCACCCACAGCCAGACCTGCTCAACCGCCTATTGCTCGTGGTTGGCTTTGCACTAGAATAATGGTTGAGAAGTTGAGATTGAGGCCCCGTGGTAGGAAAAACCTAAAATATTTATAGTATGGCCTTCTCCATTAAAAGTTTGCCATCTATTCTTTGACCTCTATTCAGCATTTATGTGCAGTATCTTTTGTATGTGTGTATACATGTAAAGGTGGGTACACGTGGAAGCCAGAGGCTCACTGTGCCAGATAGCTTTAGTGTCAACTTGACACACCTGGGTTGAGGGAGCCTCAACTGGGGAATTGGCTCCATTGGATTGGCCTGTGGCCACATCTGTGGAGTATTGTCTTGATGGTCGAGCAGTGTGGGAGGGCCCAGCCCACAATGAGTGGTGTCACCATGGGCAGGTTGTTGTGTACTGTATAAGAAGGCAGGCTGGGCATGATCCAGGGGAGCAAGCCAGTGAACAGCATTCCTCCATGGCCTGTGCTTCAGCTCCTGCCTCCAGGTTCCTGCCCTGAGTTCCTGCCTTGGGCTCCCTAAGTGATGAACTGTGACCCAGGAGATGTAAGCTGAATAAACCCTTTCCTCCCCAAGTTGGTGTCAGTCAGAGTGTTTTGTCACAGCAATGGAAGACAAACTAGAACACTCATCTTGGGTGTCACTCTTCAGGCACACTCCCCTTGTCTTTTGAGATGCAGTCTCCTACTGGGCCCTACAGCTTGTTGACTGGACTAGGTTGGCTGGCCAGTGGGACCCAGGGGTCCTCCTGTGTTCATCTCCTGAGCACTGGGGTTGCAAACACGTACCGCCATGCCCAGCTTCTTAACATGATTGCAAGAGAGTTGAACTCAGGCCTTTGAGCTGGCACAGCAAACACTTTACCAAGTCATCTTTCTAACTCCTAAATGCAGCTTCTGGGACTCGCCCTCTGCAGATGACAGCAAAGGAGAGGACACCGGAAAGGCAGAGAAGGCAGAATTAGGCCTTCACCCCCACGTATCAACATGTAGTTGTTCTCTTTGATCATCAAGGTATTTTGCTGACTAATCTAACTTAATCATCCCTGAGTTAGGAAAGCCCATCCTTACTAGCCTTCCATGGAGAGTGGAAAGTCCCTTCTCATACTGTTATGTCATCGTCTTCCTGAGTTGGGTGAGGCTCCCCTGGGCTGGGGTCCTTAGCACATCTGGCTGAGCTGATATGTCTCTCTGTGGGCTGCTGTTGGAGAGGCTCAGGATTCATAAAGCACTTTCTGTGCACGTCTAGTGGATAATGACATTTAAGAAGCTTTATTTACAACTGATCTGGCTTCGTGATGATTGAGCTTGCTCTTTAATTAGTTTTGAGGAGCCTATATTGTCTCCTATGATTGTTGTATTTTGCCAAATCAGAGCTTAGTAGACTCTAGTTCACAAAGAACCCTTATGTACTTTATACCAGCCCTTAATTGCCAACTGAGGAAGAAGAAAGCAACTTTTAGCTCTGAAAACCTGTCCCCATGGGCGGGGAGCTGAGTAGTTGTAGGGACATTTCAAGTATCCCATTTCCTCCTCTGAGTTGCCAGCATCCTTGTGGGAGTGATTTTGCCCTGTGACATGTAAAGGCTCTCCATACTTTCTTCTGTCCCAGACATGTACTGGAAAGGGAGGTTCTACAAGAATGAAGCACAGCATCTTCCATTGCTGAATGAGTTGTACCAGAGCTCCGTTTCCAGATCTAGCTCTTGGGAAGAAGGCTGAAACATACTTCATCACTTCATGCTATTCTGTTTAGGATGCTGTATACTGACATTATGCTGAATCAACTAGTAAAGAGTCCGTGTGCTAGGTAGTAGCTGACTGTGTGTTTCTTACTGAAACCAGTGTTTCAGCAATGCATGAAAGTTCCTCTGGCACAGTATCCTCACCAACAGTTAATGTTGGTTTTCTTTTTATGTTATGATTTTAATTTGCATGTCCTTAGCACATACAAACTTAAGCCCTTTTATGTGCTCATTGGCCACCCTCAAGGGGTTTAATACAAAATGCAAACTTAAATCACTCCCCTGCAATTATCACATTTGTATATATCTGTCTGTCCCTGTGTGTGCAAGCACATGTATGTACCATGTGTCTATGCAGACCAACTGCCAACCTAATGTGTTGTTCCACCTTGTTTATACTGATCTGGAACTCACCAAATAGGCTAGGCTGGCTGGCCAGCCAGTGAGTCCCAGGGATCTGCCTATCTCAGTCAGCCCCGCCCCTGAAAAAACTGGGCTTATAAGCACATGACATCACACCTGATGTTTATCGTATGTGGGTGCCAGGGATGGAACACAGGCTGTGCTGGGTGCAAATCAAGCACTTTACTGATCCTGGCACCTCCCACCCCCCATTGTCTTTAGATATTCAGGATATGTCCTTTGTCAGACAAACTACTGTGATTACTTTTCTCCCAGTATATGGCTTGCCTTTCCATTTTCTTATTGATAGCTTTGACAGAAGTCAGCAAGTCTAATTTCCTTCCCCCTCCTCCTCAAGAGTGTCTTTTTGTTTATATCCTCTAAGAAATCCTTGCTTACAACAAATTGCAAAGGTGGTCTCTTATGGTTTCTTCCAGGAGGTTATATGAACTTAAACATTTAGATTTATGAAGCAACTCAAATTAAATTTTATAATGACCAGATGAGGGTTCATGTTCCCCGTAACACTATGCATGTCCTTCCTGAATCTCTTTTAGTCATATCCTCTACATTCACATAAGGTGGGTTCTTAGGATCAATCATTTAAATGTGCTTTACACTTTTCCTTGCAAATTCTCATTTATAGTAATGATCATTAAGAAATCTGTGGATATTTTATCTAAGTAATTGAGGATTTTATAAGCATATTTTAATTAAAAAATCTACCTTGTTTCTGGGTCCCATTTTCTTATTTATGTTTAGTGATTTTCACTGTATGTTGGACAGCATGGGTATTGTGTATAAGTGTGGCTTGGGGTGCCTCCATTTAAAGGATGCTGAGTGTTCACATTGGTAAAAATCACAGTGCCATGTGATTCTGGTTTTATTGCTTGGTAGGTGGGCACGTGGATCAGTGTCCCAGTCCAGGGTACATTTGGCTGTTTTATTTAACTCTAAGCCTTGCATCAAGCGTTCTGTTTTCTGCC